>CAIGRK010230705.1:0-16554 GCA_903798315.1 Fraxinus greggii
GTGTAAGTGTACTAAAATTGGTGCTCCATATACCATCGGGAAGCTTGTGTCAATTAAAATATTGGTATTTGGTATAAATAAATTAATTTGCCTATTTTGCGCAAATTGTTCATATCTTTTCACTTTTACACCTTGTTTGGTATCCTTTTTTTCAAAATACATTTTTTTCTATCTTATTTTCAATCACATATTATTCAATAAAATAATATTATACACAATCTCAAAAATTTTCTTATTTTTTAACCACACTATATCATTCAAATCACTATTTCAAAATACATTATTTGCAAAAAAAGAGGTTCAAACATGCTCTGAATTAATGCATTTCACCCTCAGATCGAGCAAACATTGCGCAAATAGTCCTCATTCATTTCTTCCATTTAAGACTTGTTAAATAATGAATTTATCCTCATCTTTAAATAAACAAAAAGAAAAAATAAAGATAAAAAGGGAAATAATTATAGCCAGAATCTCATTTTTCTCAAAAGTGTAAACGAAACCTAATTAAAATAATTTTAGAAAAGAAAGAAAAATTTAAAAAATTAAAAACAAAAATTATTTCTTCTCTAACCAACCCTACATGCCCTTGCCCAGACCCCTTCCACCACTATGACCTTATACATACATGATAACAATGCCAAAGTATAAGATTTGAGAACCACTCCCATTTTGCCCAAGTGCTTGCTCATATAAACTTTTTACCTATTGAATTCCGAATGATACGTGATTAAAAGTAGTAAAATCGCGAATCTTACAAAATGTGTAAATAAAAATAGAGTTTAACCCCTGCTTGACAATCATTAAAAATAGATTTTTGAAGAAAATGAGTTTTCGAATTGTGATTTTTTGAAGAATGTATGGTTAAAAAATAGGAAAAATTTCGACTTTACGTACAAAATATTTTACTCTGAGAACGTGTGGTTGAAAATGAGTTCGAGGAAAAAAAATGCTTTGTAAAAATGGTTGTCAAACAAGTGATTGATTAACTTATAAGTAATTATAAACTTGACAAACTTGCTCTAAATTTAGGAAAAATTGCAGCAGCAGCCCCTAATCTTTTACCTTTTCACAAATTTTACCCTAATTTTCACTTTATGTCAACTACAATCCAAAACTATAAAAAACATACACGTGGAGTCCAAATAGATGGAAAGCCGTTAGTTGACTATAAAAGCCAAAATTTGATCGATGTTGATTAAATTAAAAATGGTAAAATAGTAACTTTTCAATTATAATATTAAATAAATAATCTGAAAAAACCAAACTCCAGCACCCACCCCCCCTTCCCCTCGACCTGAAAATCAACCATCAGCAGTGCCACCCAACGTGGCGCCAACTCCGGTGCCTTATCTCACTTTCATCCATCAACCCCCGGTGTCGATCCCCAGGGTCACCCCTTGAACCCTAGAAGATCCTTCCAATTTTTCTATCTTAGACTTTGCCTTTTCATTTGATTATTCTATCTAGGTCTTGAATTTTATAGTAAGTTACAATCTCAACTTCTTCTTACAAGATGTTTAGGGGAAGAAAGAGAGTCAAGTAGTGGTGGACATAATGTTTTGAGGAAAAAGGAGAGACGGGTGGTGGCGGCTGTTGTAGGTGGCGACGAGTGGTGGTGGTGACTTATTTTGGGTTGATGGTGATTGACTGATTTTGGGGAGGAAGGATCGGTGGTGGAAGACATGATGGTTGTTTCTTTTTTAATTTTTTTGTTGGATTTTTAATTTAAAATTTAAAATTATTTAATGTAAGGAAAATTGAAAGTTACAGTTTTACCCTTGTTAATTTGCAAATTTTGACTTTTTTGTCAACTAACGGTTTCCATCCTTTTGGATTTGTACATATTTTTGAAAGATTTGGGATTGTGAATGATATAAAGTGAAAGGTATGGTAAAATTTGTGAAAAAGAAAAACGTTAGGGACCGCTGCTGTAATTTCCCCCCTAAATTTATTAGCTACGAAGCCCGTTTATTGCACATGCCCGAAACATAAGCTCAGGATTTCCGCTGCTACCTCAATCTCTAAAACCCTCAATTAGGGCTTTTCCCGCCCTGAAACACACTCGTCTCCCCCTTTCAAGTTTCAACACGGAGAAGCCTCCAATTTTCACTCTCATTAGCAGATTCGTAAATCTCAATCTTCATTTTCTTGCACTATATATCTACCAGTTTTATCAATTCACTTGTAATTAAAGCGCAATGGTATCGCCGAAGCAACTCTTGTTGATAGCCGAATCAGCCCTCCTTGGCCCCACACCGCCCACGCCATCACAGAGAATCGAGCTCATTCACGCCATTCGCCACTCTCTGCCTGCCTTTAAGTCCCTCCTCTCCTACCCGGTACGCATTCCCTCTTTCTGCTCGTGTTTGTGCGTGTGTGTGTCGTATTCTGAAGAAGATTTTTCAATGTTTGGTGGAAAAAGTCGAAGGAAATGTATTCGTGTTCGGTTATGCAGCTACGATATTACTTTGTGGAACTAGTATTTTGAAAATTAGCTTGTTCACTAGTGTCTTTATCAGTGAAATTTGGATAATTATGTTGGGAAAAAAATTCTAGTATGGAAGTATACTGTCAAGGATTATTTGAATGTTGAGGTGTTTAAGCTTCAAATTCTTTCTTCTTTTCCCTGCTCATGTAATTGCAGTTCATAAACAATATAATAGCACGTATTAATATATTTTAAAGGTAGAAGTTGATGCAAATTACTGTTTTGACAATATATTAATAAACCTAGGAAGGACATACATGGCTAGACATATGCATTAGATTTTTCTTATTCAAGAAGTTGTGCCTTGTTATACTTTATTTTGGTTTTACTTTGGTGGATTGTTAATTTGAAATGTCCGCTTGGCCTTGATGCAAAAGGTAAATCTGTCCATGAAGTTCAATGTAGTTATTCATTCTTTTTTCCCCCTTCAAAATATGCAGCCTCCCAAACAGTCGGATAGAGCTCAAGTCCAATCAAAAGAAGTGAGACTGCCAGATACGGGGCCAATTTCACTTGATGATCAGGATGTTCAGATAGTATGTTAACATGTGTATTTCTTTCTTTGGTTCATTATTTTGCTTTGTGTGGAAAGAATACTAACTTTGCTTCTTAGTTTCATGACATACTGGCTTTTAAATTTTCAGCACACGGATGGCACTTTCTTGACACGCCTCAGGCATGTGTCTAGCGCTCCATGTGGCGCATTCAATATTTTCTATACTTATTTTAGTAACAGACATGCGAGGGACTTGTCATCGAATGTCATGGACATGAAAAGCCTCGTCTTGTAGATGTTGTAATTTGGAAAATTTTGAAGTACTAAAATATTTGTGTAGAAAATAAAATAATCATAAATGTTTTATGACTTCATGAAATTTGTTTTATCGACTCTGTGTCTCTGGACGCGTAAATAATTTTATTTTGTGAAATTAGGCATGAACTGTAGATTTCAAATTTGTGTACAAACTCATATGCAAAGTTGAAAAAATTACAACTTTAATAAATTTATAAAGTACACTGAAGATATGATGTCTTTTGAAGAATTTTTGTCTACTCTTCCCCCATGTGTCAGTGTGTTGCTTTTTTGAAAAGTTACACGTCCAGCACCTCTTTGTCCCTTGTCCGCATCTGTGCTGTATAAATCAAGAGAATATATCCTCGTGTGAAATAACACCAGTGGAATTGATTTTAGAAATTTATTAGCAAATAAAAAATGGTAGCCGAGAAAGAAAAACAGAAAGAAACGGGAGGGCAATAAAGAAGTTTGATAGCTCACAAGACAATTATACTTTACATGGTCGCATGTCTCTTGCATAACCTACTTTGTTCTGTTCCATCTTACCTTTTCCCACTACTAAACATTGTTCTCATTATTAATGTCAGATAATTTCTATTGATTTTGAACATGAAATACTCCTTCAGTTGAATGGCTTTATTGGTATTAGTTACAGTGCACTGGTTAGGTTCATGGTTTATGGTTGATTTTATATACTAGACATGAGACAGATCTTCCAAAGAACAAGGCTGAACGAAACGTATAAATTGTAGAAATCTTTCCATTTTCCAAGTCAATACGGGATAGCAGACAGAATGACCGAATTATTTGGGCTTGACATATGGGAATTTGAGGCTTTGATGTGCTAGATGAGGGAGATTGGATATTGGAAAACATGACAGTGGCGAAGGCCTTTGAGATAATATTGCAATGCACTTCCACGAGGTGAAATCATGCAAGATTTAGGGAACTTTCTATATTTCCTTCCCTTTAGATTTCCTTAGTTGAATCATAATATATGTTGCTTTTTCATGGCATGATACCCAAGGCTTTCACATTTTCTTAATCTGTATAGAGAACGATTTTTGATTACTCTCTAATTCCAGGACCTTCAATAAAACTCAGATTATCATTTGCAAAACTATATCATTATTCAGTAATAGAACTATTTGTCTGTTGTAGAACTGTGTCTCAAGGTCTATTTTCGAGTTAGCGTTTACCAAGTAATTTTTTTGGTTTCTTTTATTTAGCTAAAATTAGGGGATGGTAGTAGTAAGATCTTATGGAGCTCAAGCGTTTGTCTTAGAGTGATAGGTTCTGAACAAACCAGATGAGAGAGAATTGTAGAGCAGGCTGTGACAAGTTGGTGTCCTCATGTCTTGTGCATTCAAGATATACATATGAAAATGATTGCAAACGAGACTGGGAATATTTTGAATGGTAGTTTATTTAGTTTGATTTTTTCGGGCATCTCGATGTTAAACGATGCCAGATTTGTATTTAAAGTGAGAACTAATGAAGGCTGGTATTCTCTTTCCTGTTTTGTCAACTTCGTAAAATAGGGATAAGGTGAGTGTTTCCTGGTGTGTATGGCTCTGCAGATCATTCGCTGAAACCCAGAGCTAAAGAGTGAGAGGGAGGAGCTTTTGGGGTATTGAGGGCAACTGCAGTTTCTCATGGTTTAATTAATGGTTCTTCTTACTTCATTAGGGAGATGATATTAGTATTTTGGTTACTATATGGAGGGGCTTTCACTTAGGCAAACAGGGAACATAATTTTACTTTCTTGGTTAAATAAAAGTTATTTCATCTAGTACAAGATTGCTTCATACCTCATGATGCTTTCACCTCGTCTATTGAAGTTTTTTTCAAAAGCTTGTTTGAGAACTTGTACAGAGAAGGAAATATGCCTTGATATAATGCAGGAAAACTTCCAAGACCTGTCTGGTATAACTTCCATAACATTGTTTAATTGTGTGGGCTTGGGGAGAAGCCCTGTCTATTTTTCGCATTTAAAATTGTGGCTTAACCATGAAGTCAGAATATGGTGGGACGTTTACAACGTGTCTACTACAAAAAGAGGACTCTAATTTGCCGGTTGTTTTAGTTATGGATAGCACGCAACAATTCATATAAATGGTTATAGCAGCAATGATGATATCTGATTTCGATGTTGGCACTATGTCTGACCTAGAGGATAAGAGTGTCATATTCTTTTGCTACTTATACCTGTTGTTATGTGAGAATTGTTAGTCAAATTAAAAAGTGCGTATTCAGTGGTTTTCAGCAGTGTCTAGATGGAGGGTTAATATTGCCAGAAGTGAAGTTTTTTGGTGGATGTTTCTGGCCTGTTACGTTGACATTTATCCTTGGTTTTATGCTTACCCACATTCTACCTTAGCTTGCCTTTGGGATGCGCTTATAGATCACCTGAAGTTTGAAACTCTTCTATGAAGAGGTTTGAAAGGAAGTTATGTGCCAGGGGATTAGTTAAATCTTTTCAATAGCACCTTATCTAGTTTACCCAGTTATATTATTATGTCTATATTCCTGATTCACACCTTTTTAACTCTCAAAATTAAGAAGTTACTGAGCTATTCCTTGAGACTGTAAGGAATATGAAGAAGTGAACTGGAATGAGCAAGAAACCTGTCAGATTTGGAGGCCTTGATACTAGAGATCTTATTACTTCCAAAATGTTCTTTTGGGTTGAAATTTGTCGAAGAGCAAAAGTTTGTGTGGAGGGTTGTCAAAGGGAGATAATATGGTTATGAGTGGGGATATTGGTGCTCAATATAAATTTGTGACTTCTTATGTAGCAGAGCTCTTAATTTGTTTTGACTTTTCCGTTGGTCATGGGAACAGGGTCAGGTCCTTGATGTTCAGGGTTAAGATGACATTAGTTAGCTGTTCTTTTTTTCCATCAATGAATTTGTTTTCTTTGGCAGAATTCATGTCTACTCTAATGGTGCAATGTGAATTCTGAACTTCGGAGGGTGTTGCAGGATTTTGAGGTCCAGACATCTACTTCTGGAATTATATGGTTCAGTAAAAATGGTGCTGAGTATATTGGTGTGGAAACTTACTGCCTACGCTGAGTTCATTGTCAGATCCTTTGATACCCCCTTCTTGAAGTACAAGAAGGATTTTTATCTTGGAAAGGTGTGCTTGGGATCACATCTGTGAAGAACTTTGCCTTCTTTGCTTGAGAAAAGTTAATGAGGCTGTATTTACTGGAGACAATCACTACATCTACTAAAAAATCTAGTGAAATCATATCTTTTAACAACTACAATTCTTCCTCTTCACATCTGTTCGTTTAAATCACTCATGAGAAGGGGAACTATGTTAGGTCTATGTAAGACAGTGTCCTCACCACTTAACAACTCTTCCCTTAATTTATCCCCAAATTGAATTACCTTTACTAATGATCTAATCAAGTGGCTGTTTGATTTTTGTTCTGACACTTTAGCTTTATCAAGAATTCCCTTTTTAATTGCATAATTTTTTTTTATTATTTGAACCTTAGGCTTTGAAGTTGAGTGATGACCTCCATCTCAATGAAATAGACTGTGTGCAATTGATTGTTTCTGCCAATCAAGAGGTAAAATCTTTGCTTCTATGTGCATTTTTATTATTCTGTTGGTATTGATGTACGAGCAGTTTCTGAGTCGAGAACAATTGAAGGAAGTTGATTTTTTTTATATTTAACTGCTAATGTCTATTAATTTCACGATTTATTCATTTTTCTTGAAGCGTTATCCTTTTTTCCTCCTCTTTCCAGTGGGGCTTGCTTGGTCGAGAGCCCTTAGATATTTTACGTCTTGCTGCTGGACTTTGGTATACAGAGAGAAGAGACCTAATAACAGCACTTTACACACTATTGAGGGTATTGTTTCATTGTGGCTGGATATATGTAAAAGGTGCTTTTTATGTGTATTCTTGATTGGAATCATTTGGCATCTTTTGCAGGCTGTTGTTCTTGACCAGGGATTTGAAGCTGATCTTGTAGCTGACATACAGAAATATTTGGAAGATCTTATTAGTGCTGGACTTAGACACCGGTTGATTTCACTCATAAAGGTCTTCACATTATTACCATTGCATTTTTATTCTCAAGAATGATAGGGTGTTATTATCAAAGCACTTTAGCATACCCTTTTCTTCTTCATTTGTATTGAAGCACGTTCGCATATCCTTTGGCTTCCGAGTGGCTTTAGTGCTTGTGAAAGTTTGCTCGAAAATGCTGAGCTTTATAAATGGATAATAAGCAACGAGTTCATCTGATGAAATTTTTATGGTGTAAATGGAAGAAGGGTAGTCACCATACTGAATTGTCAAGCACTTTTAAGGTATGTATGTACCTTAAAATCATGAAATCAATGTGGTCCATGGAATGTATATGAAGGCGCAAGACTCTTATTGAGAGTTACTAGGCAACCTGCATTGGCGATTGATATGGTTGCTATTGTCATTGACATTTATTGATTTTGGGCTGTGTCCTAAATATTCATTATCTTATTTATATAGGAACTCAACAGAGAAGAGCCAGCTGGTTTTGGTGGGCCAAATTCTGAGCATTACATTCTTGACTCAAGGGGTTCTTTAGTAGAAAGGCGAGCTGTAATTTGTAGGGAAAGGCTCATTCTTGGCCATTGCCTTGTTCTTTCTGCTTTGATTGGGCATGCAGGTAAGCTTCCAAAAGCAGATAATTAATTGGATTTTATTTTTCTGCACGTTTGTTCAATATGTGAACAGTGAAATATAGGAGAATAACTTCAAATTTATACAATCTGTAACTTGATTATATGATAAATCTTATGTTTATATGGATTTTAATATTAAATGATGATCACAATTGACTTTACTGTAGCGAAGATAAACCATTAGAGCCGTCTCAATTCAATCTTTCCTGTTTGTTATTCAATTCAATTGTTTGTGAATAACATACCACAGAGCTTGTCTTCCACGTTTATTGATTCGAATTAATAATTGAAGCCTTTCAGCCGACATTGATGGTGCATATCTCACATTCCTGTTAGTCTATTCAGTTATTTGTGGTTAAAAGGTTCACATTTTTTCAGCATTTACCATTATTGTACTTAAACTCTGATGCATAAAAAAAAAAAATTCCGAAGTCAGCATCAGTCGCATTTCTTGATATCCAGCTACCTTCGTCCTCAAAGCAGGGTCGTGGCTGAGAGTGCGTTCTGGAAGTGAAAACTTTCCAGGCCCGTATATTATGAGCAATTGCAGGCCATTCGTTCTGATAAAACTTGCTGAAAAGTGTATTCTCTGATTAATTGAGAGATGTGCTGCCTGTGCTTTTATCAGCTCGTCGTTATGGGCCATCTTGTTTTTTCTTTGTCATTCTTTATATCAAAATGAATTGCACCTGTTGTTACCTCCTCACTAAGGTTACATCCTGTAACCAAAAGCACTAGTAGCTACTTTTCCAACTTTAGCAAATGCTTTACATTTACCATCGATCGACACCGTGTCTCTGGCTTGTGGCTATAAAATAATGATTGTAATTGTAATAGAGCGTGAATATATGGAATGCAGTTACGGAATGTGATTACATTTGCTGTTTGCAGGTTCTAAAGACATAAAAGACTTGTTTTTTGCTTTAAAAGATGGCGCCGTTGAATATAGTGGGAGCGCAGATCCCTTAAAGCATCAGGTCTTGGCTTTTTGCTCTTGTGGTTCTCTGTTATTTGTTCTGTGCTAGTGGTACAAAAGCTTAATAATTATATTATAGTTCTTAGATTTATTTATTTCTTGAAATTTTTTTTTTTAAGATGCACCCTCATAACTAAGATTATGCTGGTAAAATATACATATCTAAATAGGTTAGACTGCTCGACCCATTTACTCGAGTTTTTACCATTGTTCCCGTCCCAGCCAGAAAAAAATTGGCACTGGCTTCACTTCACCATATCCGCTGCTATTGTATTTCTTTCAAGAGCAAATTTGATCAGAAGCCAATGTCTCCTACTTAGGATCAGTAGAGTTCTGAATTTTCAATTCCCATTTTTTGTGCTTCTAGTTTATTTACACTTGTCTAGTAGTTATCCGAAGTATAAGACAGTATAAGTTGGGTTGCATAGGGTTATAAGGTCATTTTCTCCTTAGGGTGCTATATAAAGAGAGTTATGTACAAATATATTTACATTAACGGTACCCAATGCCAAATAAGGCTGGGATAGGATAAATTTTATTTCAGTTTCTCCAAATCTTGACAAAAATGCTCTACTTGTAGTCTGTTGTTACTTCATTTTTGATAAGAACTGGAATTTTGTCAATAATGGCTGAAAAGAGCGTATATCAAGTGGACAAAATAGGAATAAAGTTAATAAGTAAAATCTAGACTACATCACATTCTTCCAACTAAGAACAACTAAAGATAGAGTGTTGTACGACATTAAGATCATCTGGCAAAGTTTTAAAAGGGTTTCCACATTTCTCTGTCTCTTTTTTCTTTGCTTTAAGTTGGTTGGGGGGGTGGGTGGTGGGGGGGATAGAGGGAATAAGAAATCTCTCTTGCCCACACTTTGCTAGTTTTTGAGAGTTCTGTTATTGATATGGTATACATTCTTGTTCCTACCTGCAGATTACGTATAGCCTTCTTTTCTCTCTTGTGATTGCTCTCATATCAGATGCATTGAGCACGGGACCTGACAAAGTGCCTGTCCTGTCTTCTGATGTTTCTTTTAGGCGTGAATTTCAGGAGATTGTAAGTACTTATCTTATACTGTTGTTTCGTCTCTACTATCATGAACCTTATTTGGGAGATAATGCTTCCTTCAGGTGATGACTTCTGCAAATGATCCTACTGTTGAAGGTTTTGTTGATTGTGTAAGGTTTGCATGGGTTGTACATTTGATGTTGATACAAGATGGAACGGAGTTAAAGGAGAGCGGAGCTACTGCTTTGTCTAATGAGATGAAATATACTTACTCATGCTTGGAAGCCATTTTTGCAAACAACGTTTTCCAGTTTTACTTGGATAAGATTCTTCAAACTGCAGCTTATCAGGTTGGTGTGAAATTTCTATTAAATGATTTGAAAAACTACTTGTAATGTCCTTTTTCATCTTTTCTTCACTTGTTTTGTGTTGTGTTATGTCTATGTCATATTGTTCATTGTACAATGCTAAGGACGATTTTCAATATTTATTTCTCTGTCAACATATTTTGATAGCTGGAGTGAACCGCAAATGTCTTTTATGCACGAAAGAAAGATCCAAACTGGTCTTATTTATTGATTTTATTTGTCTGGGTTAAAACTTATGTGCTAAGCTAAAGTACAGCACAGTGATGTAACTCCTAGGGCGATTAGAATGGAAAGATTCTGAGATTTTTAATTCTTCTCGGCATCTTGATGGTGAGATAAACTTCCTGATTTCCTAAAAGAAAATAATTAGATTTTGGAACCCTGGACTGATATTAGTATCTATTTACCTTGCTATAGATCTCTCAATTGAGCATAGTATAATTATCAATCTGTTTATCACATTGTGGTAGAACCAATCTGCT
Organism: Fraxinus greggii; assembly: GCA_903798315.1. Classification (NCBI taxonomy): domain Eukaryota; kingdom Viridiplantae; phylum Streptophyta; class Magnoliopsida; order Lamiales; family Oleaceae; genus Fraxinus; species Fraxinus greggii. Next base: position 10,802 of record CAIGRK010230705.1, read on the forward strand.
TGATTTTGGATTGGGCATTGGCTAGGATGAGATCTTTTTCTCCCTTTCAAGTCAATGAAACGAAGCTTTTGACAGTTTTCTTTCTTATATGTCTAAGTAATGGTAGTCTGCTGACAAAGTATTAAGTAATAAATTGAGCAGCATACATTTCAAAGAGATTGGCAGCAATTCGCTTCTACGTCCTAACTCACTCGAGCAATTCAAAATCATACAGCAAGTTTTGGTGGTCGCTCGTCATGCATTCACAACATATTGGAATGATATTGACTGATACAAACGTTTGAACTTGTATAGTGTTCAAATACAAAAAAGTTTTAGGAAAAACATAGAATGAGAAAAAAAGTGCAATCAATCTTTTTTTTTTTCCTTTTTTTTTTTTGGGAAAGCAAAGTCTTTTAAATGCAATGATATAATACTTAAGATTAATACCATTATTCATCTCATGAGATAGATGTTAGAGAAACTATGCTGACACGTTGGCAGTCAAACTTTTGATCCTCTACTTAATCTAGACTAGTACAAAGTACAATAAAATGAAATTTTGTACCCCATTACATAATTTACAAAATCAAGTGATATTTTAGATGAGAAATTGCTAATATTCGTTTCCTCTCTCCATATAACTTAATATCTCCTCCTTCCTGTAAGGATAAAATGAAAACTGATAGAAAAGAATGGCTGGAGCTATCCTTGCCTCAAAATAGAAGAGGTTATTCACTAACCTACTGGATGGCAGAGCAGCAGAAATGTCATGGTACGAATGACTGTTACTTGGTCTCTGTCAATTTATTGAACCATGCTTCACAGCTGAAGGCCTGGTTGGGAGCATCCTCAATCCCAATGTTTTGTTTTCTGACATATGCACCATTTTTTTGGGAAGCAAAAGAAGTGTTCGTTTTCTTTGTTTACTGAACACTTTTGAGTAAAAAACACTTGAATAGTGCCAAAACGGAAACATATACTTGATGCGATGAGGGTTTCTTGTTTATTGTTTTAATATATTATCCCAGTACATAAAAGTAGCAATATAATAATGGAACTTCAAAAAATATTCCTTGAAGGGGCCCAAAGTTTGGGCACTCTACTCTTACTTGTTTTCGTTTTTCTTCCTTTTCGTATTTGTATTTACAAATTCATTCTCCTTCTGTTTGTAAATTTGCCTTCCGTCTTCTCTTTGTTATTGAATTTGGGGTGGGCTCAAGGCTCTGGTGTTCAGTAACGGCTTAGAGTGTTACCTGTGCTTTGGATACACAATAAGGTTACAGCTCTTTTGATTGTTACTTTAAGTGCCCTTGCAATCATGTAGTACTTGTCTCCAGAAACTATTTAAGCCGACTACTACTTATTGGTGCAGGTAGATTATAATTGTGTGTTCATGAATAATATGGTAATTTCAATGCTTGTGGTATGGCAGTTTCATTTGGAGTTGTAAAATATTTTAGCAATACTGACAAATGGAGTTTTATTGGAAGCACAAAGCTAGCACTCAATGTTTCTTTTCTTTTTATTTTTTCTTTATTGATTCTCTGTTGAACAACTGTATTCTAGAGAGTACATTCTTCATTATGGGAACTAACAATTGGTCAAAGGGGAAGGTTAGGAATAGACCTTTTTCAGGTGTATCTAGTAACATGGTTGGCCTAACATTCAGTTCCTAGAGCCAAGTTTTACTTAGTTGGCCTAACATTCAGTTAAGTTTTTCTTCTCTTTTTTTAATTGCTCTGTAAAAACGAAGACTCCGTCCTGATGCCTATGTGGTTGCCATGAATTTCCATTTCCCCCTCTGGAATCTGAGAACTGTTTCATAACTACCAAAATCATTTTTATCATTGCTCTCATTATTGCTCTTATCGATTTTATTTACAGCTTTCAAACTTTATTTATGCTATTTATTGGCTCTTAATTTATAAACTACTAGCCACACATTGTTTCATTGAAACCTGGAAATTCTGGTAGCATCATAATTTTTATTGATTTATTCTCTGTCTTTTACATGCTATGTTGGACTGCCAGAAACATTCGGTGACTAACTTACAAACATGTTTGTTGTGCTGTTAGCTGCATTTGCATGAATTTTGTTTTCACATAATCTAATGATGAACTGAATGAAGTGGTGACAAAAGGATTCATGTAGCTGACCTCAAATTTTGGGGATAAGGCTTAGTTTCAGGTTGTTAGTAATTCCCCTTTCCATTTTGTTGATTTACACTTCTGGTACTTCAATTATATAGTCATTTATGCCACCCATTTTCCTAATAAAGAATTAGTATATTTAGTTCTGATGTCCTGTATAAATATATTATGAATTCAGTTTGACGTGATTTTTCTGCTAAATGCTGTAATATATGTATCTTTTTGTGCTTGTGGACTGTTTCAATTCTATTGTTTCTTGTGCAGAACGATGATGAAGATATGATCTACATGTACAATGCCTATCTTCACAAGCAAATCACATGCTTTCTTTCTCATCCACTTGCCAGAGACAAGGTTGGTTGAGCTTATCTTTTTGTTGTAAATATATGATTATCAAATCTTCAGTACTGAATTTTTAGAATAGGACCTCAAAAAGGTCACCAGTAAGAATGTTTTCTTTACAGAACTCCTAGCNTGTCCTGTATAAATATATTATGAATTCAGTTTGACGTGATTTTTCTGCTAAATGCTGTAATATATGTATCTTTTTGTGCTTGTGGACTGTTTCAATTCTATTGTTTCTTGTGCAGAACGATGATGAAGATATGATCTACATGTACAATGCCTATCTTCACAAGCAAATCACATGCTTTCTTTCTCATCCACTTGCCAGAGACAAGGTTGGTTGAGCTTATCTTTTTGTTGTAAATATATGATTATCAAATCTTCAGTACTGAATTTTTAGAATAGGACCTCAAAAAGGTCACCAGTAAGAATGTTTTCTTTACAGAACTCCTAGCGGTAAAGAACAATCTTCTTGTCGTTTATGTTTCGTTTTATCAATTTTGAATGTGCCACCATAATCCATCTAATATGAATTATCTCGCACCAATCTAGTGATAGACTACCTTTTCATGTTAAAACTACTGGTTGGTTTATATGGCTAGTGGGCATTGTTATTTGTTACATGAGAAGGCTTATTTGTTATCTTACAGTGATGTGTGATGTCTTCTTTGTGACTTCGCTGAGTTAAAGAAAAAAAATGCCGTTTGATGTGCAACTATTAAATGACTTTCAATTTATGATGCTGGAAATGTGTGGACCAGTTGTGGTGCTATATGTGCTTAATTGCTCAAACATTTTAGACATTTTCAGCTTGCTTTTCCTCAATCTTGATGATTTTGATGAAATAGCTGTTTGAGTTGCATTCATCTTATAGAGATTTGTCCTTTAACAGTCTTAGGCTCAATCGTATAACATAGCTGGTTTAATAAGCGTTCTATAAAGCTCGCGCTCTAACTAGTAGGTATCTTTCAATCATGTAGTGTTCCTATTGTGCATCTCAATGTTGTTCAGTTCTTTTTAATTCTATGAATTATATCGTCTACAAGTCCCAATTTTTTGTTCATAATCAAATCTAAATAACTAAAATATTTATCCACCTTTTGATACTCATTTTAATGTGTTTTATTTTTTTAGCACATCTCATTTTCCTAGAGTACATGCCTGATAACACGTTACAAGAAGTCAGATTTTTGTCAAGATGGATATAAAGTGGATAATGCCGTTGAGCCTTCATGGACTATTTTGCCCTAAGATGCAATTGGAAATTTACAACATTGCCCTCCACCATTTTAATCCTACCATTTCATTCTCACCAACCATAAATTGAAGGGCAGAAATGGAAAGTTAAAAATTCCCAAATGCATCTTCAAGGATATTTGGCTTGTGGCCTCAGCAATTGTCTGAGGAACAGTCCTTTTTGTCTAACCTAGGGCCCACACTTGATTAAAAATGGTTTGAAAAAATTGGTATAGAATGGGGGCCAAACAAACGCTTAGTTTGTTGGAACACCATGATTCTCTATTGTGGCTCCACTGGCGGTCATTTTTATTGTACTATGAGTAGAATGAAATCGTAATATAGCTTGTGTTCATACTTGATTACATATTCTGAGTTTATAAAAAGGCAGATTTCTTAGCAATGAGTCTAATATATATATATATATATAGTCAGAGTAATGTGTCCTCTTTATATGCTTTATCATGGTTCTTTAGCTTTATGCTTTAGAGATAAAAATGATAAATTCATGCGACCAGTTTTTGGATTTCTGTGTTCTAGGAATTTGTGCGGTCTTCTACCTCACACGACTTATTGTTTCCCCGCTTTCTTTTAGTATAGCTAAACTCTTCAATCTCTGTGGATATAGATGGGTTGTCGTTCATGTTTCTTTGGTGATTCATCTATGCTTGAAATTAATTTACGATATTTGAATATATCGCAACTTTGGTTTCCAACTTCATTTGACCCCTATATACGCTTTTTATTCTTGTTCTTCAAGCAATGTGCTAGCTTATACTTTTATTGTATATTTAATTCTGTGGTCGGCTTTTAGATGCTTTATCATTCAGTTATCCTTGTGCTTTTGGAATTTCTAGGAGATGCTCAAGGAACGTGGAGTGGCACCATTCTCGAAATGGGATAAAGAACTTCCAAAGATAGTGTTTGATCCACGTTTTAAGGTTTGTTGATTCGTATAGCGATGAATTAACTAAGGGTGGCAATTTGATCATTCGTCCATCTACTTTTCCTGGATGCTTATCTCTATATTAGAAGCATTTACTGTGAAGTGGAATCTTATCGTGCAACCCTTGTTTGGGCTCCATAAAAATCAAATTCTGGGGAAAAATGTATATTTTGAAATAGTGATTTTTTGAATAATGTATGGTGAAAAAAGAAGGAAAAGTTTTGAATTTACATGTAATATTGTTTTATTGAAGAATGTGTGGTTGAAAAGAGAGAGAGACAAAAATGCATTTTAAATAAAATGGAGACCAAACATGGGCGTAGCNGGAATCTTATCGTGCAATCCTTGTTTGGGCTCCATAAAAATCAAATTCTGGGGAAAAATGTATATTTTGAAATAGTGATTTTTTGAATAATGTATGGTGAAAAAAGAAGGAAAAGTTTTGAATTTACATGTAATATTGTTTTATTGAAGAATGTGTGGTTGAAAAGAGAGAGAGACAAAAATGCATTTTAAATAAAATGGAGCCCAAACATGGGCGTAGCCATAAATTCCTGTGCGCGCGCACTGACACACTGCATCTGGTAAATTGAATTAGTTTTCTGCTTATTTGCTCTTCAAAATTTTCTTTTCTTGTGTTTTTTCTTGGTTAGTTTTTTACTCTTAAAGCTTGTATACATGAAAAGTAAATGCTTGTTGAAGAAGAAACAATCAGTTACAGATATGAGAATTGGAGAATTTTTCTCAGCCTCATTTGAAACTAATGTACTTACTGATTGTGTGACTACCTCAATGTGCTTTTCATTCACGATGTGTGTACCTTGTTTCATGTTTTGATCTGTGTTAATTTGCACTGGATTCTTTGGTATGAAGGGAGTTATTCCTGTATCTTTTTTTGTCTCCCACTTAACAAATTTGCTTGTCATTGCTTTTCATTATATGAAGTTCTTCCCTTTGCAGGCTATCCCAAGTCACAGTGCTCGAAGAGCACTGTTTGAGCACTATGTTCGGACACGTGCTGACGAGGAGCGCAAGGAAAAACGAGCTGCTCAGAGGGCTGCAATGGAGAGTTTCAAGCAGTTATTGGAAGAAG
>CAIGRK010230708.1:0-12892 GCA_903798315.1 Fraxinus greggii
GCTTGGGTTGTGACTCGTGATTTGTGAATGAGTTAGTTGGGCTAAAATTAATCTTTGCTAGACTAAAATTTTATTCTTTTTGATTAAATTTGGGCTAAATTTTCTATTTTTTAACAAGCCAAATTGATTTTGCCATGTATCGACTTATAAGACCTACAACAAACATCATATCTGGTCAAGTGACAGTGAGATACATGAGACTCCCTACTATCTGTTTGTAATTCTAATCAACCTCGATTCCATCTTCATCCTTGCACATTTTAAACTGCGGAACAATGAGACTGCTCACTGAATTACTTTCCTCCATATAAAAACGTTTCAAAACCTACCATATTTTCTTTGATAGATGTAAACGCCATCAGATTTTTGCAACACTTCAATACGAAGAAAAAAATCTCATCCTCCCTAAGTCAGTAATATCAAATTCGCTCATCATTGAACTTTTAAATTCAGACATCATAAGCTCATTATCACCAATAAAAAAAAGGTCATCCACATAAACACTAACAATTAGGATTTTACCTTCTTTGTTCCATTTGATGGATAATGTTTGCTCACTATGGCACCTTTGAAAGCTTTCTCTGTAAAAATGAGCTTCAATACGACTAAACCAAGCTCGTGGGGCTTGTTTTAGTCCATATAAAGCCTTCTGCAGCTTGTAGACTTTGTGCTCACTGCCTTTCTTCTCATATCCTTTTGGCTGCTCCTCATAGACATCTTCATTCAGTTTACCAATAAGAAAGGCAGAATTGACATCCAGCTGACATATCCTCTAACTTCTCTGTGCTGCAAGGGCTATTACCATCCTAACAGTATCCATTCTTGCCACTGGAGAAAACACCTCCATGTAATCCACTTCATGCTATTGAGAATACCCTTTGGCCACCAGACGCCCTTTATACTTATCCACCTCTCCAAGCTCATTGAGCTTAGTTTTGTAGATCCATTTAACTCCTATCTTTTTAGCTCCAGTTGGTAACTTAGTTAACTTCCAAGTTTGATTCTTCTCGATTGACTTGATTTCAATATCCATAGCCATCCGCCATTTTGAGTTCTTCACTACCTCCTCAAAGTACAAAGGATCTGAAGATACAACTAATGCCATGTTGACCCCATTTTCTTCTTTTGACACCCCTTCTCCACTAACATATTCTCTCATCCAAATAGGAGGTTGCCTAACTCTTCCCTCACTTGTATTAATGTCTTCTTCATTTGCATAATTTGGAGAAGAATTTCCTGCTTCTTGAACTTCATTTTTAGAATTTAGAGAAACATTTCCTGCTCCTTCAACTTCATCACCACCTTCACTGTTAGATTCATCTACCTCATCTATATCTATACCACTCATCATCACCTCATTCCAAGTCCATCAGTAGCTGTTCCTCATGACTTGCATTCCAATCCCACAGTTTCTCCTCCTCAAAGATCACATCCCTACTTATTACAACCCTTTTAGTGAGAGGGTTATAAAATTTGTAGGCCTTGGACTCTTCACTGACTCCTAGCAACAAACAACTGAGACTTTTATTCTCCAACTTGGTTATTCTTGCATCTGGCACATGGACATGTGCCACACAACCAAACACCCTAAAGTGCGCAACTGAGGGCTTCATTCCACTCCAAGCCTCTTTTGGAGTTACATTTTTAACAACTAGGGTTGGACACCTATTCAACACATATATAGTCCAGTTCACTACGTCAGACGAGAAGGTTTTGGGAATCTTCTTTTCTGAAAGCATGGACTGGACCATATTCATCACAGTCCTATTCTTCCTCTCGGCCACTCCATTTTGTTGAGGAGTGTAGGCTGCGGTTAATTGTCTCTTGATTCCATTCTGTTTACAGAACTCACTAAATTTCTCTGAGTTAAATTCTCCTCTATCAGTGTGCAAGCATTTGATAAACAAGCCAGTTTCTTTATCAACAAGATTCTTAAAACATTTAAAGGAATTGAAAGCTTTTGATTTCTCTGTTAGAAAGTAAATCCATGTTTTTCTACTGTAGTCATCAATGAAGCATAAAGAGTACATTTTCTTGCTGTTGGATGTAAGAGTGATTGGACCACATATATCTGCATGGATAAGTTGTAATATCTGTGATTGTCTCCATGTACTCTTCTTTGGGATGGGATCACAATGCCGCTTTCCAACCACGCAGTCTGTGCACATCACCATTGAAGCAGGAAGTTGTGGCAAACGATGTACCATTTTCTTAGATTGTAAGGTTCTCAATCCTTTGTGGCTAAGATGACCATACCTGCAGTGCTAAAGATGCGAGAGGTCCTCTGAAGTTGTATGAAAACAAGAGCTTTCTTTGCTTGTGACTTGGCCAACAAAACAAACATACCGTTGGTTGTCATGTTGGTTTGAATGATCAAACCTCTCTCTGGATGATAGATTTTACACGTTCCTGATTTGATTAGGATGGCTAGTCCTTTTTCCTGCAGCTGCCCTACACTCAAGAGGTTGTTCTTCAGCTCTAGGACATAAAGTACCTGTGTGACCACATGATTAAATCCATTCAAATGCAACCTCACATTTCCTTTTCCAAGCGCTTTCATCCTGGTATTGTTTCCTAGCTTTACCAATTGTCTAAAGCTTTTATCCAGCTCACTAAACATAGTCTTATCTCCACACATGTGATTAGAAACCATGCATCCTCTCGGTTGGCTTCATTCATCTCTACGTACGACATTAAAAGAATTTCTTCTTCCTCATCTAACTCTGCATAATTGGTCTCTTTATCCCACATTGGACATTCATATTGGAAATGGCCAAGGTTATGGCATTTGTAGCATTCAACTGTGGCTCTATTAATGACTTGGCGCCCTCTGCCTCTACCTCTTCCTCTAAAAGTGTTTCTGCCACGCCCTCTTCTTCTAAACCTTTCTTCAGAAGTCACCTTAAAGGCTTGTTCTTCTCCACTGCTTCTATGGAATTTATGTTCATGCACTATCAGTGAACTTTGTAATTCATCGATTGAGAGTTCATCTATATTCTTATATTCCTCAATTGAACAAACTATGTAATAGAATTTGTCAGTTAAGGATCTAAGGATCTTTTCCACAATTGTCACATCCTTCGTTTGCTCCCCATACACCCTCATTTTATTGGCAACTGACATAACTCGTGCAAAATAATCAATGATATTCTCTCCTACTTTCATTCCGAGTGTTTCAAAATCCTTCCTCAATGCTTGGAGGATTGAACGCTTCACCCTATCATTTTCCTCATATTTCTTCTTCATTGAGTCCCAAATATGCTTCGAGGTGTCCTTCTTCAAAATGGTCTCCAGAATGGTTCTGTCGATTGCTTGGAACAGGTAGTTCTTCACCTTCATATCCTTCAATCTCAGCTCCTCGAGTTTTTTCTGCTACGCCTCTACCACAGTTTCTCTTTCTGTCTCTGTATATCCTATCTCCACCAGGTGCCAATATTCTTTAGATCTCAGGAAATTCTCCATTAACATGCTCCAATGGTCGTAGTAACCATCGAAGCGAGGTCTTTCAGGTTGGACAAAATTTCCTTCACCCGTCATATCTTTCTCTCTCTCTTTTGCATTTGCAAGTCACTCGAAAGGCTGCGGTTTTCTTTCTCCCAGGCTAGTGCTGGCTCTGATATTAATTTGTTATGGACAGAATGATAAAAATGAAAGCAGCAGATCAAGAACTCAAAACAAATTGAATCAATGACTATATTATTGAATAATAACTTTGGATATTAAATAAATTTACAAGAATTAACAGAAAGCAGAAATTACATCCCATGATTTAACAGAAACATGGTAACGTGTAGAGAGAAAGAGTCAAAACAACAAAACAAATAACCCTACTTAATAGGGATTCATTTAAATAGAAAGCAATCTTAAATATCCTAATACTTCTCAAAAATTTTGAATGTGGCTGATTTTTATTTATTTATTTTAATTACATAAGCTTTTGTTTGTTTCGCAGGGATTGGAAGTTTGGGAATGCATTTCTTTCACTTTCTCATGTGATCAGTTGTTCTTTGAAATGCATTGTTACTGTCATCATGCGGGTTTGAATTCCATCCTGAGGTTCAAAACAATTTAGGTGTTTGTAAAATAGAGAAATATATGGTCTTGGCTTGTTTCCTTTCTTTTTGAGCGTACACAAGGAATACAGTTTGATAGCATACAAACAATTGGGCTTAGGTTGTTGTCAAGTTGTGTGGTTCTTCAGCGTCGTGTTTTTCGAAAAATTATGGGGCTTATAAAAGTTGTGGGTTTATCATTTGTTTGGGTTTGTCTCAAGTTTGTTCTGGAATAAGTATATTATTCTTTTGTGAAGTTATTTTCGGGGATGTTTAAGAGATTTTGGTTATATATCCTTGAAAGCTGATGGAAGTACCAGAAGAAGCAGTCTACGTCCATTCTAGAAGATTAAAATCTGTTGTGTGGTATGATTTTGATAGAGTTAGGCCTTGTTTGATAGTAATTATTTGGAAAAAACAATTTTTTGAATAGTGATTTTTAGAATAATGTTTGAATTAAAATGTAGGAAAAAAATTTTTGATTTACGTGTAGAATATTTTATTGTATGAATGTGTGGTTGAAAACGAGTACATAAAAAAAAGAGTTTTCAAGTAATGGCAGGGACTTAAAAAAGGTGATACATTTGTGGCTATCTGCTGGTATTGTAAAAGAATAATTAGTTGGGTCAAGACTTCCAAGTACCAATGGAACATCACATTTGAGAAATCACTTGATCAGCTGCCATAGCAGATCAAATCATGATGTAAGTCAGTTGCTAACAAGGGGAAAGAAACCCTTGCCCTTACCAATGTTGGTTAAAATCAAGCTCAAAGAAATGAGAGAGTCACTGTTGTAAGTACTAATTTTGAACAAGGGCATGTCAAAGTTGGAACAGTTAACATGGGCAGTTTCCGTTATGATCACAGGTGTAGTCAACTAGATCTTGCACGCATGATTATGTTACATGTGTATCCTCCGAGTATGGTTGAAGATGTTGGGTTCAAGATGTTTGTTCGAAATCTGAGCCTTGTTTGACCTTATGACAATTGACAAAGTTGAGGCTGCCTGTCTGGAGATCTATAAAAAAGAGAAACAGAAAGTGTACGAGGAGTTAGATAAGTTGCCTGGAAAAGTCAGCCTTAATGCTGATAGATGGGTCGCTAATGGAGATACGCAATATCTGTGTTTGATAGCACACTACATTGATGGTTCTTGGGCGTTAAAGAAGAAGATTTTGAACTTTTTAAAGATCAATCCTTCTCAAGCAGAACACTCACTTTTGAGGCTGACTGTCTGGAGATCTATAAAAAAGAGATACAGAAAGTGTACGAGGAGTTAGATAATTGCCTGGAAAAGTCAACCTTAGTGCTGATAGATGGGTCACTAATGGGGATACGCAATATCGGTGTATGATAGAACACTACATTGATGATTCTTGGGCATTAAAGAAGAAGATTTTGAACTTTTTAAAGATCAACCCTTCTCAAGCAGAAGACTCACTTTCAGATGTAATCATGAATAGCCTTAGGGATTGAGATATTGATCGGAAGTTGTATTCGTTGACCATTGATAACCAATCCTCTTATGAGAATATTGTCTGTATAATCAGAGACAGACTATGCCAGCACAGGTTCCTCGTGTGTGAAGGTCAATTTTTTGATGTACGCCGTGCAGCAAACACTGTCAAGTTTTTGGTCCAAGTTGTCTTGGAAACATCTAGTGCGATAACTCATAAAGTTCAGGAAAGCATTTCGTATGTTAAAATTCTCGGGAAGACAAGAAAAGTTCTCGTTGTTATTAATAGTCAGAAATGTTTATCTCTTGACAATCCATTTCAATGGAACTCAACATACATAATGCTTGAAGCTGCTATACAGTATAAAGAACCCTTTCCCCTTTTGCAAGAACGTGACCTATCTACTCAATGTGCCCATCGGGTTTGGATTGGGACAGAGTGTGAGCTATTACTAGCATCTTGAAATTTTTTCATGAAGTTTCTAATGTCTTCGTGGGAAGCAAGTATTCCACTGTAAAAACCTAATTCTCGGAGATTAGTGATTTTCATTTGCAATTGATGGAATGGTGCCAGACGTCGGATGATTTCATTAGCTCTTTTGCTTTAAAATTGAAATCTAAATTTGATGAATATAGGAAGAAGTGCAGCTTAATCGTGGCTATTGCAGCCATCTTAGATCCACGATTCAAGATGAAACTGGTGGAGTATTACTATCCTCAATTTTATGAAGATAGTGCTTCAGATTGCATAGATATTGTTTCAAATTGTATGGAAGCTCTTTACAATGGGCATGCAATCTATTCACCATTAGTTTCTCATGGACAAGGTTCAGCATCTGAAAATGGTGGTAGTGATGTTAAGGATAAATTAGCTGGATTTGACAGATTCCTGCATGAAACTTTGCCTACCCTAAATATTATTTCGGACCTGGACATGTATTTGGAGGAACCCCTGTTCCCATGTCATGTTGATTTCAACATATTAAATTGTTGGAAAGTTCATTCACGAAGGTATCCTGTCCTATCTATGATGGTCCGTAATATACTGGGGATTCCAATTTCGAGAGTTGCACTGGAGTCTCTATTCGATAATGGTGATAGAATGGTGAATCATCGTTGATGCTTATTGAAATATGATACTTTGCAAGCTTACATGTGTTCTCAGGATTGGATGAGCAATGAATTAGGAGGTAGATTCCTTTTGTGATATTTCTAATTTTGAATATTTTATAGTTACGCTAATAGATATTCTGCTTACTGCTGTAACAGATCCCAAAGCTTCCTCAGCTCCCACTTTTGCCTTGTGCTATGATGCAAATTAGCAAGTTGCTCATGGATTTCTGGTTCCTATTGCTATTAGCCCATCACTTAGAAGTTCTTTCTATATTTGTTTCAGGAATCTCAATTATATTTGTTTCTTTTTTCTTTTTTTTTTTCATATGTCAAGTTTTGTTATAATTTGTATAAATAAACCTTTCCCATATTTCTGGAACAGTCATGAATTTGGAAGAGATTTTTTTCTGATTTAAGGGGTTCTGATGTAATTGGTGGCATTGCCATAGGCTTTTTGATATTTCTTTCTAGCGTGTCCTTTGTGGAGGATGGGCTCTCGAAGTTTTGCTAATGCCCTTAAAACAAGCTGCTTAATGTTCTATAAACATCCAACTGATTGACATTTGAAAATATGCAGTGGCTGGGAATAGTGTAGTGTGTGGGTTATTGCATTAAGTGATCTACAGCCACAGACAGGCACATTTGCTCCAGTACCTGATATGTTAGTTTACACGCTATAAATATGCAAGATGAGTCAAGTTGAAGTTACTTGGCCATCTGTTGCTTGACTGATGTACTCACATTAATTTGCTAGGTATGAACTCTTGGCCAGGCTTGGTTATATTTTATATGGATCAAGCATGATTTGACTTCTAAATATTCTGTTCTTATGGGGGGAAAAAAAGGATCCCCTTCTATTTGAGGTACTGTTAGTTTTTACAGTGATATAAATGAATGGAAATATTAACTAGAGATAGCTAATATTTAGGGAAATTAAGTGTACCAGAAGCTGTGACAAGTTTGGAGGCATGAGTTAGACAAACATTGATGCTTTGATCCGTTAATATGGCTGTCTGGAAACAGTGAACAGGTAAATGGAAAACCAGTTAAAAGATCTTTTAAATCTGCACGCGTGCAATGAGCTTATGTAATATGAATCTGATGTGCGAAGCTCTTGACGATTTTGAAATTGAGTTGGTGCTGGAATGTATCATAGTGTGATACGTTGTTGTGAATTGATGATTGAGCTTTTAAGGCTGATAGATGAAATGGATTGAATTAGAGTGGAAGTTCAAGAGAAACAAGTGAAGATGTTGGGAATAAGTAAAACTGTAATAAAACTGAATTAGAATTGACATGCTTGTTTTTAAAATTCGATGACCTTAAGGTTGGAAAAAAAAAAACATTTGATTGTCCTATTGAAGTCCACGTCCAACCTTATTAAAATTTATTTTAATTTTTGCATTGTGCATGGTGCTACTCTATGATTTCATTCTTGTAAAAAATTTTCGAACCTAACCCACCACCCCCGTCTCCAAAGTCCAATAAGTAAATACTCTGTGTTAGAATCGAGCATTAGATGTAATCTTGGTACAACATAAGTGGGGCCGTTGTCCTTTATATTAAGATTCTTCCATAGGGACCCCAATTATTGTTTCCATATATGTTATAATCATCTTTTTGGTGATGCTACACTTTATTGGATGGTCCACTGCTCTTAAACACCATATGCATGAATCAGGTCGTAATATTCTCAACCTTGTAGGGTCACATTACCATAGGATCTGTCATTTTCGATGCACTGTGATGCATAAATCCTTAGTCGTTACTGTTAATTGGGCTGTCAATAATACGAGCTTGTACCTCATTCTAAGCAATGGTGACTTTTCATTGCATTCCTATCCTACTCCTTGAGACATTAAACTAGGTAGAATCTCCAGTTACAATTCGAGACTAAAGGAACAAAGATCATTTATTCTATTGGGACGAAGATTGCTAGGTATTATAATATGCTCAGCTTCATCTGAGTTCACTAGATTTTGCAGACAGTACATATTATCAGTTGATTATTGACTTTTAGTCGTTTTACATCATTCACTCGCTTGAAATTCTTAACTTTATAATGGTTCTTTTCTCTTTAAGGAGTCGAGGAAAGATAGTTCTGACCAAAACGATATAGTTTCAAGCTAAGGCTCATAAGGAGGTCCTACCATCTTTTTGTTGTTTAGTCGTTGTATCTTAGTTATTGTTTCACCTATCATATTGGTTTATTACACTCAACAGTCATTCATGGATAAGTTTTTGCACATTTGATGATCAAAACAAATTATTAATTGCATCCATGAAGAATTCATAGCATATGTTACTTGGTTCATGTCAACACTCACCCCTTTTAAGAGATTACAGTCACCATTCATAAATCTTTTGAGGATCCCTTGTGCTTTATCCTTTTGTGTTCAATGGAGGAGTTTTTGTATATCTTTAAGTTGGATTCTATTCTATTAACTTTGTACTTGACAAAGGCAAAAGTTTGATTGGTGTTATAACACTAGCATGAAGGGGTGTATGATGTGTCGATTTCTTAAACGAGTGGTATATAATTATGGATGTATGTACATCGCAGTATGCATATAATAAATGATGAGATGCCCTGTGACTTTGACATGTATATTAGTTGAGTGACAACTTTCCATTATCATTTTCTTGTACACATGAAAACGAAAGCATTAGTTATCATTTTGCCCAAAATGGGACAAACATGCCCCACCAGTCAGTTTTAGTGATTGTTTAAAGAAGATAATATGTTGAATGGAATGCCCTTTTACTTGTTCATATTCCAAAGAAGAAGAAATGCAAGAACATGCTATAATTTGATGCAAGTAACATTGCACTGACATGAATGGGGTTAGGGTGGGGGTGGAAGGACCATGAGTTTTAACCCTGATAATTCACATTGGAACATTAACATCTAAGTGCAAGCTGCATACAATTCAATGCAGTGTACTTATAATCCCATCTATCACCATTTATACAGTCTTCTAGAGAAGTATGAGTTGGATTCACAACTATGCCCCCACTCTGTGGCACCATCGGCATGTTTGGTATACGATGACAGTACAGTATTAACTTGGAAGTCCCATTAAAGAGCATTTTCATATGGTAAAACCTCTTCATGGAGTATGAGATTTTCACGAGGTTGATCTTGAGCTGCCATCAAAGCACAAATACCTTAGTTTAATAGAATTTTTTTGGTTAGAAAGTCTCAGATTCAATATCTTTGCTATGCGAGTTTCTTGAGAGATGAAGTCATGGGCATGCAGCTTCAGGTCAGACCAACTACATGTAAATCTTGTCTAAATTACACTATTTTGTACAATCTAATAGAGTATAAATATTGGGTAGAAATATTCTTTACCAATCCTCTTAAACACAAGGGCTTAAAATGCAGATGGAGCTGTCAGGAGGGAAATTTATGCAGATGGCACTAACTTATTGCTCCATAATTTTCAAATAGTGCTCTTTCTGTCAAATTAGACTGATGTGTAAACATAAAAATGGATTGCTCAAATAAATTGTTAGCCCTAAATCCAACTAGCTATTTGTGTCAAAAGGCCAAAAAATTTTAGAAAGCCACTCCCTTGAAGATAAGGATAGTAATTTGACCCGAAAGAGTCCTACTAAAAAGTTCGCAAGCAAGAGTGTATGTGTATGTATCCCTGATGTATAAGTCAAAAGTTTCAGAATGGAAAATATCAAATCGTTTACCGTTTCAACTAAGTTCAACGCAAGGACCTTGAATTGACGATTTATTATATTGGCAGCTAACGGTGAGTAACAAGGCATTTTCCTTAAAAACTCTCCTGAAGCAAAGAGACAAACTTTTGGACTCTGGTACTCAACATGTATTTGTTACCCGTCCGAACCAATCATCTACTTAGAAAAGGATATAATGAAATTTCTCATGTGATACCCTATTGTAGCTCTACTTCTTTGGATATAATTAAATTTTAGCTAAAAAACTTAAAATACAGAAGTGAAAAAAAAAATAAAACTAGGAAGGTGGCATGAGAGTAAAAATGTAAAAGAAAAGGAAATTGAAGCTAGAGATCCAAGATTTAATTTTTGACTCTTATAGGAAGTGGACATAATCCCTTTTGGCAAATTTTTGGACTCTTGTACTCAACATGTATTTATGACATAAAAATAATAATTTGAGAATTTTTTTCTTTGGTTTTTGCTTATCATTCATTATGTTTATTTTAATTAATCCTGATTATGGTTGTTTCGAGCGCGTTCATCATTGGCGTTAAAAGTTTTCCTACGTCATTTTCACAACTTTGTCCATAGATCATGCGTACCATTATTGAAGGCCAAATTTACAAAATTCATTTTTGGTTTAGTTAAATTTTCAATTGAAAATAGTTAAATAGACCAAAATACTCGTAATCGAAAGCATCAAATCACATTGTCACGGTATTGTTGGAGCAGGTTTACCCTGGACTTGATTTTAGAGACATTGCATAAAAATTGAGTGCAAAAGTTAATTGAATATGATATAAAGAATATAACTTTTGACATGGAAGATGCTAAGGCAATGGTGTGAGAGTAAGGTGAGAACGGAAGCCCCCACCTTTCCATCCTAACAAAGGGAACACACTAGATATGTTCTTATGGAGACGGGTGAAGTTTTGAACTTCTCCAGTTTGGGGTATAATAATAAATTTATTAAATTTCTTTCAAGTGGCGAGCCTGAATATGAAAAAGATCCAAAAAGATATATACTGGATAAAGGATGACGATGAAAATGACTTGTACGAATAAAGTGTATTTTACTTATCTCTTACGTTGTACTCCCCCATGTCAATACGGAAAAGTTTATTTTTTTAACCTTCAATCGGAGGTCAAGTTGAGCCCTCTCCTAAGTAACTTCGTTTTATTTTATTAATAAAACATGCCATAGTCAATTGTAAAAAATAAAAATAAAAAAAACCCTTACACCACTTGACAGACCAATCCTTTATTATTTTCTATTCTCCAAAAGTTCAATTATTATTTCATTTTCATCTAAAAGAATATATTTCTTTTTCTTTTTCATTCATCTATTTTTTTCATAAATTATCATTGAATCAAGTCTTTCATTGCATTATTTACATAATTTTTTCTCCACTTTCATTGTTTACACAAAATTATATATATTTTACATTCTTTTCTTCAATGAAGTTTCCTCTCATAAAAGGAAAATTACCCACAGTCAATATTTATTTGTTTTTACAATGCTGAATAGTCAAATGATGTATTTTACACATTTTTAAATATGTTATTTAACTTTCTAAAACTAATTTACAATGACTGATTTTAAAGTTTAGGAAAAAAAGATGATAAATTCTCACACAATTGTTTTTTTAATAAAGAAAAATTATTTAATGAAAAATCAACAACTAGAAATTGTATGCAAAACGTTACATGAATTAATATACAAAGTGAGATTTGTTATTTTAATCAATGATATTTTTGTATATATAGCGTATAGCTATTTATAATGGCATATTTCAGCGAAGTGTACTTTTTATAACCGTTACATAAAATACAATGGATAAAATGGAAGCTTGTAAAATACGATTGTAAATAGTAGTTACACCATGTATACAAGATACATTTTGTAGAGAGTATGAAGTTCACATTATAAACCTTTTTCGTGTGAATGAGGGCAAAGAAGAAAGAGGAGAAGACATAATAAACTATACACATGCAAATTCACGTAAATTCGATAATTCAGTGTGTGAACCCTAATTTGTGCAACGATCATGAATATGAACAACCCTTTTACTAGAATGATGATTTTAATAAAGGTAAAAAAGGGTACTTGAAAAAGATTTAAAAAAAAAAAAGAGTGGCAACAAGGTTAAAAATTGTGCAAATTGTCTTTCCCCTTAGATATTGGTTGTAAAATTTGTAACAAAAGGTGCAACATAAAGACAATGGATGTGACATTATTTATGGATCCCACATGAATAGAAGGTCAATAATTTCAGATAAATGTATCATGATGTTTCTTTTTTCTTACCTTAAATGTACTCTATGGTTACTAGATGTCACATGCTAGTCGCCTTCAATTTTATCACAACTTCAATACATTAAACTCAACTAAGTAATGTTGGGTAAAAATACAACTCTTTAACCAAACTCCATTATTTATTGTCGAGAAGATTTAATTTTATTGAGTTTTATTATTGATAAATATTACAAAACTTACGTGTTCTCTTATATGGTAGACATTTTCTTAGTAAACCTTTCTAGCGGTTGTTTGTTTGTTTGTTATTTTTTTTTTTTT
>CAIGRK010230792.1:0-16033 GCA_903798315.1 Fraxinus greggii
TTTTGAAAAGCAGATATCAAGCGATGAAGCTGTTGAAACTGCAAAGCAATTAGCTCTTCAAGAAGGCCTGCTGGTTAGTTTTTCACTCTAGTTTTGTGCTAATATATTTGATCTCTCTTACGATCTAGATGAATGCCTGACTGAAAAATTATTACCTTCTGCATTTCCTATTAAATTGGGAAAATTTTATAACTTTGGTCCCAACCATTGACAAATTAAGCACTTGATCCCAATAAAAACTTTCTGACATTAGATCCCCCGTCCATTCATCTATGTTGCACGTGGGTCTCTACTGGATGGAACTGTCCATTTCCATCACAGTGTCACGTTCCTTATATGGTGTTTCTTCCCCCCTTTATTATTTTTTTTCTGTTTCTTTTCCATTTTTCTGGTTTTGGATAGAAATAGAGGTGCTTGATGAAAGTACGCCTTGAAGAAGAGACCATGTGCATGATATTGGCAGTATACATGCGTAAATACTGTCTATTTGGTAGGATAAGCAAGGTTATTTCTGGCATGGGAAAATTAAAATGCTGAAACATCATATTATATTTACTTACGAGTAGCTACAGGTAGCAAAATTGAATGCCAAATCGCAAAACCACCATCTGTACTTCTACATGTGGCATAGATTTGACATTACTTTCCATAGCCATGCTAGTTACATTTTGGCATCAGTTTTATTTCTCAATTATCCATGTTAAGGTATCTTTGTCTCGATGAAGTTTAGAGCTTATGACTTTTTCCCAAACTTCTTTCTTTTCCAAATTTATGTGTTCAGAACTGTATATTATAGTTTGCATCATTTGTTTCATCCTTCTTTATATAAAATCCCCTTATGCACATACTCCTTTTAGTTATGGTGTATATACTCAAATTACATATATTATTGCATGTTATGTCACGTGTAATATTTTTCCTTACTTTTACTCCTTTCCAGGTGGGCATTTCGTCTGGAGCAGCTGCTCTCGCTGCCATTAAGGTTGGAAAGAGACCTGAAAATGCAGGAAAGCTTATCACGGTATGTTGATTGATGCTTGCGACGTGATGCCTCATATTGGTCAAGTTGATATTCTATTCCCATAGAACTTTGAGTAGTTTGAACATATATGTATGCATTGCCATATTGTTTGGCAATCTCAACTTTCTAAACCATAAATATCTGAGATACACAAGGTTGTTACATGAATATATTGATTTTGGCATAAAAAGGATTCATTTTATACACCTATTTCGCTGACTAACTGAAGATTTAAGTTACAGAAAATCCGAACATTTAACTTCTTAGTCTCGATTTAGTGACAGTGATATACAAAATTTTGATGGCCTTAGTGGAGTTGACTTTTCTCTATCCTTTTAAGTACATTCTACCTATGAGTTTGGAGCAAACTTTGTTTATCTTGAGTTGAACTACCTATGATTTTAGCCTGTAATTGTACACTGTATAATAAAGTAGTTGTTCTTCCCCAAAAACTAATTTGATTTGTCAGTAAATTATATTGTTGTTTTATTTCCATCATGGGATGTTTTGTCGCTTGAATGGTGTGCTCCAGTGATAATGGCTCTAGTTTCTCTGATAGATAAGTTTAGCAATTCCATTGTGTTTTCATACCTTCACTTCGAATTGACACAAGTTAATCAATGCCATGCAAAACATTATGACTTTGTCACTTCAGGACGTTAGCTAACTTCTCGAAGTAGTATAAGGGCGCCAAAAATGATGTACAAATTTTTTATTTTTAGGCTTGCCTTAGCATTGCTTTTTCATCTTCCTACCATTTTCCTAGAGGGATAGGAATTGATATTCGACTTTTGTTAGTTATCTTGTTAGAGTTCCTTGTTATTTTGGCAAGGGCAACAATTACGGTGCTTCAATAAAGTTTTATTTTTCATTGCTTGGACAAACCAATCTTTGCCTAAACAGGATAAACTTTAGAGGGATGCCCGTAAAACGGTAAAACATTAATGGCCTAGAATGCCAAGATCTCATGTTTTCCAATTCAACTCATTTTAGATTACAAAATCTTGCAGGTTGTTTTTCCAAGCTTTGGGGAACGTTACTTATCTACGGTTCTTTTCCAGTCCATTCGGGAAGAATGTGAGAAAATGCAGCCTGAACCTTGAATATCTTCCTCTCTGCAGAATCTACCGATTAGTGATTTTTCTTTTGCAATTTTTCTTATTTTCACATTTTTCAATTACTTGTGTAGAATACACCACAAATAGGTCTTTGGTTGATGTGTGTACAAGGTATGTCTTTCCCTGTCGTACTTGTGCGTGTTGTAACCATTGGACAGTCGAGTTAATGACGTGAACTTGTCTTAAACTTGATCAGTTTATATGTTAAAAAGAGGATAATTTTTCTCGACCTCGACCCTCGTGGATGAAATGTAATTTATATTTTGGATTTATCTGAAATAGTACGAGAAATCTTTGTCGATTTTGCAAGTTTTTGTCTCAACATTCGAACTTCAACTTATCAAGGAAGTTGAAATTTTGAAGATGAGAAGAGTGCATGGTTATTATGGGAACATAAATTTCATGGATTGAATGGCTTAAAAAAATGAAATTTGGGTACCTACCAATGCCTAGTAGGGGTAAAATAACTCTTCTTGTCCACAATCAAATGACAAGTGTTTGGAAGATCAAATATAGGGAGTTTGCTTTTGTATAATACATGGATAAATCATGAATGCAAATTGTTGGGGTTGAAATGGTCTAACCATGCCCCCCTGTGCTTGAAAGAAGCTTAACAAAGACAAGGGACAACGGTCATCCCTACTCAGTTAAAATTTTACTTTTTGTTCTGTACATTATTATTCAGCACTACGGTTCACCAGATACACGTCAACATCCATGTCAATGCGTGCTCATCATTTTACAACTTGTTGAAGTTATATGTAGGTGGTGATCTAGGGAGACAGTGTCGATGGTTATCAGAGCAAACAAATGTATCAATTTAGCGTTGGTAAAACGGTTGACGGTGGTCCAAACGGCCCGAGACAATGGCAGAGGACAGTAGAATTAAAGAAGAACCAAGTGCTTCATGTTCATTTATTTCTAGGATGGACATAGTTTCATTTGATTCTGATTCAAAGATAATCGAATCGAATCATGAATCAATGATTTTTTTAATAATGGAACAAAATTTTTTTTTTTTAAGATATGGAACCAAATCGAAAAGGAACAATTCGATTTTGGTTCTGGTTCTGGTTCTATTACTTAAATTTTCAAATGATAAATGTAAATTAAAAATTATCACTATATCTATAAGTTAATGATATATACCTAAATCAAAAAAATAAACATAAAAAAATAAAAAATTGAAGATGAGAGAATGAATTAGAATTTAGATCTAGACTTGGTCGCTTTGTCTGATAGTGATGAGGTAAAATTTAATGATAAATGACACTTGTTAATTTCATATTTGTAATTTTCAAAATTAGATTTTTTTTGACTTGATTCACTATATATAAAAAAAATAATAAAATTGAGTTCGATTCTCGATTTTGAGAACTAAAACCATTCATTTTTTTTATAGAACCAAACTGAATTGTTCGATTTGGTTTGATTCTAGTTTGACCGCTCATTTTGTTCACCCTTATTTCTTTTCCCTTTATGTTCATTTCATTTAATGCAAGAAATGTGGGATTTGTGATTAATTTGAGAAATTTGGGATATAATTAAATGGGTGACTCAGTCGAAAAAATAGCCATTATAGTTTATGAAGAGGAGGAATGAATCTGGCATATTTTTGGGTGGAAATGCTTGTTTTTTATCATTGTTGACAAATTCTTGGTGATAAATTAAATTAAAACTGTCAAAATCTCTTCATCACTTTAATGATTATGCTTATGTAATGTGTGTTAATGACAAAAAGAAAGTGGAAGATTTTTTTAATTTTTTTTAATATTTGGTTAGTAAAATCTTGACTTAGTTAAATCTGTCATATCATCTGTTGGTAAATAAATCTGTGATGTACATCAGTATATGTAGCACAAGACATTAGTTGTGGGCCTAACTATTCTGTTGGATAATTTAGTATCCAACTAACTTGGATCCTACAGAAAAGCCCAAACATAGCCCAAAATCTTCCTATGTCTATGGGCCCGTTAGTGCCACATTTTTTGGTATATAATGAATTTTGGAATAGAAGATTGATGAAAAATATGTCGTATTATTTTATTGAATAATGTGTGGTTAGAAATGAGAGAAAAAAATGTGTTTTAAAAAAAATGATGATAAAAAAGGGCTATATGAATTATCTTTGCTCATTCAAGTCCGGCCCATGATTTCGTAAATCTCCCGTCCTTTCCCAACTGAATATATTTGGCCCTTACCCCTAAGGCTGGGCGTGAGTTGGGTTGAGTTTGATTCCAACCCAAACTCAACCCAATATGTTCGGTTTGACAATAATTTAAACATAAACCAACTCATTCATGATTGAACCCAACCCAATCCAAACCGATCAACTCGGGTTGGTTTGGTTTGGATTGATTGGTTTGGATTTAAGTTCAATTCAAGTTGGACAATTTTTTTATGAGCCCAATAGTTGGGACTTTTTCATTGAATTTGAATAATTTTTGTAAAGTTTGATATCATTTCAATTTGAACCAATTTCAATTACATTAAAAATGCTGATTTGAAAGGCCTTAAATCGATTGAAGTTGGATCAATAGTACCATTTCAAGTCAATTTGAAAGGCCTAAGTCAAAAATCAAGTCGAGAAGCAGAGACACGAACATCAACAAGAGTCAGAAGAGCCGTGAGGCAAATGAGAATTTTGATAATTAGATTTTTAGTACTAATTTTTTTTTTAATATTCTTTTGGGTTGGGCTGGATTTGATTGAGTTTCGGCACACAATTCAACCCAACGTAAAATTTGATTTCCCAACCCCCAATCTAATCCAAATGTACTAAAAAAATCAATCCGGTTTGGGTTGATTGATCGATTCCGATTGAATTTTGCCCAGGCTACTTCCCCCTTTCCATTCACTGTCTTTGAAGCAAAAAATTCAACACAATCAATCAAGAGACGCTCGTCACACTCTCCCGCACCTAACCCTATTATCTTTCCTAGTCTCGCTCTTAAGAATTCAAATCGGCGAATTGTATTTAAAACTTGAAGAAATCTCAGTTTTTGTATCAGTTTAGTTGGACTGTTCGAAATTCGTTGTATATACACAGAGATTTCGACTGTTACAGTTGAAATTAGATTTTCCTTGTACTTTTTTTGTATTATTCAATTCAGGTTGAGTCTTTTTTTTGAGGTAGAATGGGAGAGCTCAAGACTGAAAAGCATGTCAAGTACATTTTATCAGTTGAGAAGGTATACTTCAATGATAAAATCTTTTGGTTTTGCATATCTATTTATTACATACAGATTAGACTTGGCATTTTTAAGAATTTAGAAATGTTCAATTAAATTTGGTTTACTAAATAAAGATACCAGTAAATGATAAATGATTACAAACGAACTCTGTTTGTAGAATTATTAATAGGAGACCTAACTTAGTAATTAATTTACTCACTTCTTACATGTTATGCTTACATTTTTAGGTACCCTGTTAAACAACTTGCACAGAAGATGATGAATGACTTAGCCATTTTCAAACTGTCATATTTAGCTATATTGATGAGCCAGTAACTGCCTTGAGTTTAGTAAAGTAGTTGAATATGTATCAAGTAAAAAACTAAAAAATACATTGCACTAAGGAGAAAAGAGACCATCAAATTCAAATGGCAGGAGAGTAAAAGATTGGTTTTGTACCCTTTACTAATGCAAATATTGGATTGGCAAGTACAGCTTAATTAGATAAAATGAATAGAAAAGAAGGCAAAAATTTTGTTGGTCACATTGAACTTCACAGTAAAATGTATATCTTACAGCTAAATTTTAATGGTGAAACTTTGCTTGGGGGGATGGGGCTTAGGCATTATCCCTACCTTGCTTAAGACCTTTGGTTGAGCATGTTCGGCTAAGCCTAAAGGAAAAATGTAAATTGCATTTGTGGAAAATAAGTCTTTACTTACTTTTGAAAAAGTGAGTTTTTGAACTTTAAATCCCCCATAAGAAGTAACTCGAAAAATTTTAAACATGTTTGCCAAAAAATTTGAAGTTTGTTTACTATTTTTAAGCTTGGCCTACATATTTTGGAGGCATTGCTATTTATATATAATTAACTTTTGGTCGGTCCTATATTTGAATCAAAAATTCAATTAGGATTTGATTTAGTGTGCTGACATCCAAATAATCTAATGGTTCTCTAATTTATTGGATATTTTTATGGTAATGAAATAGGAGGTAGGATTGGGGTAGGGATCCTGCAATAGGGTCTAGGTTTTTTTGTACATGCAAACTGAAATAGATTTTTTGAACGAAAACTGTTAGTTGGGGCTAAATTCACGGAATTGGAAGGTTGATGTTCTAAATTCCAAGAAAAAAAAGTTAGGAACAAATTGCAAAAGGGGTCAAAGTTTGATAGCATGATGTGTAATTTAACCTAAAAAGTAAAAAAAATAAAAAATGAGAAAAAAAGTGTGCAGAAGCGAGAAGTGTAGTTGTTATTATTGGTCTGAAAAATTAATTACATTTTTTATTGGGTGTATCTTTCCTTTTTAGGTATTCATAAGTATATTTTCATTATTGATTGTACTGGCGTTCTATTACTATTGTTTTTGATGTATTAAAGGATGTATCTGACCTAAATTTGTAACACATTTTTCTTAGAGGAAAGATGATTTTGTATCAGTGGTTATGGAGCACCTAAGGTTAAATGGGGCATACTGGGGATTGGCAACTCTTGATATTTTAGGGAAGCTTGATGCAGTTGATGAAGACGAGGTTGTTTCATGGGTCATGCAGTGCCAACATGAATCTGGTACATGTTTCTGAACTTACTTTATGCTGTTAACTGGTTTAGCTTTTATATTTATTAACAGGTGATATAAGTCAAACCCAGGTATACTATGTGATTAATGTTTTTTATTGCTTTATTTAGTCTTTATCTTTCCTCCCTCTTCTTATTCTAAATGAGCTGCTCCTATATTGTACATGATACTTGCAAGTCAACCTATCTGCATATGTATGTAATGGTTCTTGTAAATTTGCCTATGCTGTATCATATGTCTGTTTGTGCAGGTGGTTTTGGTGGTAATATAGGACATGACCCACATGTGTTGTATACCCTCAGTGCTATTCAGGTTTTAGCACTATTTGACAAGATAGAGGTTCTTGACATCGAGAAGGTCTCGAATTGTATCCTTCAACTTTAAAAGCTTTTGGTCTTAGATTGTTCTAGAGGTTGAATCTTTATGTGGTGTCCTTACCTTCGGGAGTGCATCTCTCCTCTCTCCAAGGAGTTTTTTTGTGCCTATATGAATATAACCTTATTGATCATGTGAACTTGTTAGATCTGCTAATGCTCAGCACTTCTTGAATGGCTTTTGTTCAAATAGTAAATAGCTTATTTGCATGTGCTCATTTTGTACACGAACCGAGTTTGAGTAAAAAAAACATGTCTCATTTACACTGAGTTTGAGGTAGCCACGTTCAGCCATTTGATTCCTGAACACTAGGCAATTTGTAGAGCAGCATATTTGTTAAATTAATGTATATTCATGCCATTTAGAAATTGCTCTTTAAGCCAAACATGGCATCTTATAGACTGGTCAATAGAGGTTTTGACAGTTAACCTGTTATGATTTTCAGCCAACTTCACTGACCACTTATTAATTTAAAATGAACTGTTCACCCCATATTTCACAATTATCATAAAAATCCTGATTGAGATGTTTGAAGAAGACTTTGAGGCTACTGTTGGTGAGAAGCTCCATTGCAGCCAAAAGGCGGGGTTAGAAGGTGAGGAAAATTGAATGAGCCTTGAAAGAAACATCAAATTTTCCATGCTTAGATAGAGGGCATTCTTGAAGATCTACATGAGTATTGAAGCTTTGATTGCTCTATACATCAGTTTGTCAATTATCGTTTCTGACTGGGTTTTAAATTCAAGTGCAAGGGTTGATATTATGGTCCGTGATTAGTTAGTTCGTTTTTCCCTTTGTGCCAATCTCTAGGTAAATTTCTGAGGAATCATTTACTTGAATCTTGATGCATTCTGTTGCCACTTGCTTCTATAGGCATTTGAGATACATTTGTGGGACATTTCTAGTCATATTTTGTCAGAGCTCAAGTAATGCCGAAATTAAGATGAACCTAGAATTTATATCCCTGAGTTTTAACTTGGTTCTTTTGTAGCTTTACCCACAACCACTGATAGAAGTGTTTGATGCGAAGAAACGGATTTGGCTAGGAGTAAAATGCAATCAGGAGTGCAGTGGAATTGACACACACGATGTAATGGCTGGGGAATGAAGACAGGTGTGGACTTGTCACTAAAAATAGATTGATGAAATTATAGTGAGTTTCAACCATGAAAAGCTAAACCTTTAATTGATAGTTATAAAAATCCTCAATTACACCAGAGAAAATTCTCCAACTGTGGGCTTACGATCATTGGGAAAAAAGTAATTGTTGCTGTTGTGGACGTTCAATGAGGAGGATGGGAACATGGGGTAAAGGTGGCTGTAGGCAGCGGAAGATTTCTGAGGATGATGGTGAGAGGCAGAAAGTAATGGTAGGCTGGAGGAGCTGATTGGGGGCTGTGGAAAGATTATGGATGGATGGGAGAAAAGGTGCAAGAGATTCTGACTCCATGGTAATGGCCAAACCCATGGGATTGGCAAGGAGAATGGGAGAAATTTTAAAATTGGGATTTTGAACTCATTCCCTGACGCTTAATACCACCTTAATACCTCAAATATGGTGAATTATGCAGGGGTACAGAAGGGATCCTTGCACTTCAAATGGGGTGAAAATTCAATTAATTTAAATGACCATTAGAGCAGTCAGGTAGCAGTTTCTAATTTTGCATTTTTGAACTTGGCTTCTAAACTAGATGGCGTGTTATGGGCTTTATGGGCTTTTTGTTGGCTCTAAATACTTCAAATACAGCATTGCTTTATTACCTTTTGATATCAGAAAGAATATTTGAAGCAATATGAAGTTGAACTTGACCAATAAAAACCAGACATTGCTGGCTTACAAAATGAAGATGGATCCTTTTCAGGTGACATGTGGGGTGAAATTGATACAAGGCATATCTTCCCTTTCTATATTTCTCATTTTACTTCTGGATCTTTTCTTCCTTATTAGTAAAATTATTGAAGTCTGGTGTTTATTAACTTTAATGTTGATATTGTCGATTTTGTGGATAAATAGTGACAATAATAACTCTTTTGTTAGGTTTTCTTATATTGCAATATGTTCTCTTGCGTTGTTACATCGGTTGGACAAAATCAATGTGGGAAGAGCTGTCAAATACATCCTTAGTTGCCAGAATTTGGATGGTGGATTTGGATGCACACCTGGAGCAGAATCTCATGCTGGGCAAAGTATGTTGCACAATATTTAGTGTTACATTTCCATAAGAATTGTTTTTAGTCATTTCTCCACTAGAAACACAAGCACACACATTACTTGTTTTGCTGTAGTGATTTAGAAAATATTTGTTCACTAAGTAAATAGAACAACAAAAAACAAAACTAATCCTTAAGCCTTATTTCCAATAAATTTGGGGTCGGCTTCATGAATTTTTTTAATTCTTTTGTTCAATTTTTGCTAACTGGAAGATGCAATGTAACAATATCCTTAGCAACCAAACATATTAGTTTTTGTCTACCTCTCTCTCTTCTAATTGGTTCCACTGAGATCTCATCATGAATGAGAGTCTCATGTATGGACCATATATTTTTTACTTTCATTAATTATCCTCAATGAAGGTGTGCCACCTCCACTTTTAGTTTAATCACACAATAAAGCATAGCAGCTCTAATAACTGTTTTGTAGTATTAGCCTCCATTATAGGATCTTCCTGTCATATAGAGCTTTTGACGGACATCTCCATTTCATCCAACCTCTCGAATCGTATGCACCCTCTTAGGCTTCTCAGTTCTTGTTAATAATTGAATCTAAATACCTAAAGCAATCATTTTTTTGGATAATATAATCTTCTATAGCTCCTCGATTATTATCCTTGTACCTATGATTATTAACATGACACTGCATGTGCTTTTTCTTGATTCTACTCAATCAAAAACCTTAAGATTCCAAAATAGTTCTCCACTGATCAAGTAAAGAAAAAACAAACGAAAAGTGAGAGCATGAATTGTGATTAACTTTTTTAATGGCTGGTCATTTATGTACCTTTGTTAGATTGTAAGCCAGAGAATGAATGTTGTGACAATAACTAGTGGTTTTTGACTGGAGGAGAAAAGGGAGTATAAGACTGATGTTTCAGTACTGAAGAAAAATGGCTATTATATGGTTTGTCTTTGATGTGCAGAAATAATATTTCTTATTTGGCATCTGCGAGGGGTTGAAAAATGAGTAGATTAAAAACATTTGCTTTAGTTGGCAGGCTATAACACATGACCTTTATATCTCTAATTTTTTGTGTTGATCGAAAGAGTTAATATCAGAATGGATTCTCTTTAAGCACCATGTTTCTCTGTCCTGCTTTCTTCTTCACCTTCAATTATAGTATTTCATATTTATATTTTAATACTAGGACCTGCCATTAGATGATTTAATTTGATCACTCTACTACAGTGTGCATACTCATTTTATATAACTCAGTACTACATTCTGTATTTTAGCCCAGCAGTTGACTGTTTTATCCATGCATTTTAATAGATGGATTGTGAAGCAACTTGATATGAAATTCTATAAAAAGAAAATCTTTCCATTTTATATGAACTTGGTTTCTTTACAAGAATCCTAGGTGAAGGCAAGAGAATTTGTAGCAGAGCAATATATAGAGTTATACTAAATACATTATTTAGTATTTATACAAAGTAAGGGAGTCATGGCATGCTGCTGTTATTTTAGTTTTTTGCTGTGTGGGAGCTCTTGCTATTACTGGTTCTCTACATCATATTGACAAGGACCTCCTTGGATGGTGGTTGTGTGAACGACAAGTAAAATCTGGAGGCCTAAATGGACGTCCTGAGAAGCTTCCTGATGTGAGTTACCTTTCTCCTTAAATGTTCCTATTTTAAGAGAGAAAATTAAGATATTCTTTAATTCTGTTCTAATGCTACTAACATATAACTCCAGGTCTGTTACTCGTGGTGGGTCCTTTCGAGCTTGATCATGATTGATAGAGTTCACTGGATTGACAAGGAAAAGCTTGTTAAGTTTATCTTGGATTGCCAGGTTACTTCGAGAATGACTTATCAATTGTTGTTTGAAATCTTGAATTCTGGGATTGTTTAGATTTCTTATCCTTAATTGATGTAGGATAAAGAAAATGGCGGAATTTCAGATAGGCCGGACGATGCTGTTGACGTCTTCCACACCTACTTTGGTGTTGCCGGTAAGTGTTGAATCTCGTCACGGTTCTTTCGAGTTGGGGAGATGTGTTTACATCGTGAATCTTGTCTTAATATGTATGAATATTGCAGGTCTTTCGCTTCTTGAATATCCAGGGTTGAAAGCTATAGATCCAGCATATGCATTGCCTGTTGACGTTATCAATAGAATTTTCCTTGGCAATTAAATGGAGCAGTTTATATGATTTAATCTTAGTGGGATGAATAAAACAATTTTTCGTGGTTTCATTTTCTGTAAAATGACTAATAATCTAATATAAAATCTTGAGCTCGGATTCTTTCATGGCCCTTTTTTTTAATGGTTTTTATTACTATGCAATTAAAATCCTACAATTTTGAGGAATTTCATGATTGGAATTGGTGTTGACATCAGTGGCATTGCGCATCCACTGTCCATCAAATAAGAACGAACGAAGATTTGGGTGCTTCACCGGAAACTAAACACTATTTTCTATTTCTTATGTCAACTGAAATAGCCATGTAGAGAGTTTTCTCAGGGCCGTATATATTTTGCCATTTTTCAAGTAATTTGGTGTGCTCATCTAACAGCCATTCAATTGTGTGGTTTACTGCTTTTGATGTCTGTGGTGTACATCTCTAAGCGAAAAGATATGTATTCTGTAGATGGATATAATGTTGAGAAACTTTTTTGGCATTCTTATCAACTTTGAGAAAAATCCGAGGGTTCTAATTGCTCTTATAAATCCTAGGATATTCATGATGGATTATATTCATGATTGATGAATTTGAAAGAAAATTTTGGAAAATTAGCTCTGTTGTCTACCATTAATTCAAAAAATTATTTTCTACAATAAGATTCTCCACCACACATTTATCCAATAAAATATTTTACACACAAATCAATAAAGTTATTTTATTTTTCAACCATACATTATTCAAAAAATACTATTTATTACTCT
Source organism: Fraxinus greggii (assembly GCA_903798315.1). Taxonomy (NCBI): domain Eukaryota; kingdom Viridiplantae; phylum Streptophyta; class Magnoliopsida; order Lamiales; family Oleaceae; genus Fraxinus; species Fraxinus greggii. Next base: position 12,373 of record CAIGRK010230792.1, read on the forward strand.
ATTTTTCCCTTAATAATGGAAGACAAACAGACTCCCAGTTGTAAAGAATAATTGTTGTGTGAATGTTGAAGATGCATGGACCAATGTCAGATTCGCATCCCATCATACTGCTTGTCAATGGTTACTGATTGTATCTTGTCCTTGCATTACTTGGGTTCCTTTTTTGCACAGTAAGTGAAATCTTGCACATAGTATTGTATTGTATTGTCTAGTCTTCTTGTTGACAATTACATGGACACGCCATTTGTAAAAGTTGTTAGTTGTAGTTTCACCTCCTATGTTTTTTAAGGGTAATTATATTCACACGACAATTTTTATTATCTGCACCACATTTAACGCATGTTTGAGCCTTTTTTTTTGTGTCCAAAATGGATTTTGGAATATTATTTTGATAGAGAATGTGTAGCTAAAAAATAAAGAAAAATATTGAGTTTGTGTGTAATATTATTTTATTAAATGTATGGTTGAAAATAAAAAAGAAAAATGTATTTTGAAAATAATGGGATCAAACAAAGGCTTAATTGAATCGAAGGTTGACAATTTGCGATCTCAATTTTTTTGTCGCATAATTATTCCTAACCTTCAATTAATTAGAACATAGTCTTTGATGACGATTTATTTCTAAATATTATGCCAATGTCCACTGAAATGAGGGGTAACTATTTTGTCAAATTTTAGTATTTGTTGTTTATTTTGCTTATTTCATAATATGATATTTTTTATTTTATATTTTTTTAGAATGTATGGTTAAAAGTAAGAAAAGTTAGGATCTACGTGGAAAATTATTTTATTGGGGGATTGTGTGATTGAAAATTAATTTGAGAAAAAAATTGGTTTTAAAGAATATGTACTAAATAGGGGCTAAGTTTTTTTACGTCCTCGCAACGAATATTTTGGATGAAAATATCATCACAAATAAGATGTACAAATTATCGAAAGTTTGACAATAAGAATGACAAAAAAATTGGTACAGAAGTGCAAAAATTAGCAGAAGTTGAGACAATCTTTATAATTAAAATGTGATGCATCTAACAAAACTGCAGGGTAAATATAATTACTTTTTTTATAATGTTCCTCTTAATCTTGGCTTGTAGCAGTTTTGCCCTCGACTTTTTGAGAATTACAAGTTGCCGAGGCATAACAAAAGTTTGATTTTATTCAGAGGTACCGTGCCCTTGCACCCAAGACTAATAATATGGTTGTTGCTGGAGGCTAGACAGCTTTCGTCTTTGGCTTTTATTTCTATACCATGAGATCCGTTGGTAGTACCAACGAAATTCTGGTAGCAATTTGATAAGTGAAGGGCAGAAACAAAGGAATGAATCCCAAGCAACATTGCACCGAAGGCTTAATTGTATGCCCTGTACAAACATATCAATGTAAGGAGAAAAAAATTTGCTTGAGCGAGAAACAATCAGCACTCCTTTGTTCTTGACTCGAGTACTCTTTCTGATTCGCAGATGTTATCGATATATCTTTCTCAAATGTGCATTACATATTTCAAGAATCTATTCTGCTGGATGTTCATAAAAAAACGCAATTATTACACAAAAATCGTCATTTGAAACTGAGAACTAGTATGGCTCTTCATCTCATTAAAGCTTCGGAGTGGTTGCAGATAAATAGACGCCTCCATAATGAATAACAAAGATAAAACGAGACAATGGGTGATATCTAGTAATACATAGTAATAACCTAAGTTTCAATCTTTGATGAATAGAGATGTTTTCAATCTTCCGACAAGATGTGGCAACGTCTTGATGTTGTCTTGAACAGACTGGTCAACACACGACTCCAAATCCTTCATGGCATCACTTTGGTTCTGCTGGACTTTGGCCGACTCAAATTTGTCTTGGCAGACCATCAGAGACCTGTTCAATCTTTCCTGCATATATCCAAGTAACATTGAGTAAAAGAATGAAAAAAGACCATCAGAAACCATCAAACTTGCTCCATTCATAGACACTCGAAAATGCAATGAAAAGAACCAAATAGAAGTTGCACTATATTATACCAATGAAGGAACCTCTGGACAACCATGCAAAAAAAAAAAAATGATATCCCGGTGTAGTAGTATACAGTTACAATATCTTGGACCTGTGAGCTCATGATATGTTGTGCACCTCAAGACCCATACAAGAACCTTGGCATTAAGTTCTCAATAGGCTAGGGAAATTACTGTTTACACATCCTTTAGCATCCTATATTCACGTATTATACCTTCATTTTCCAAATGATACGCAACAAAGGGCCTCACATTCCATATTAAATTCTTACATCCTTGTCATGACCAGACAAGCAAACTTGGAATACATGGCACTTGGTATTCTATGGGTGGCTCCTACACTATATACATGATGTAGCAACTGCGTTCTATAGTTTCAGTATAGCAAAATAAACTACTTTGTTTTTTTCCCAACTTGAAACTTCCGAAGTCTTTGTACTACTAAACATTAAATAAATAATGGACAAGAAATGTCTCCACCATCTCATTGTATGTTTAAATTTCAAAGCCACTTTCATCCTATCCCTCAAAATGTTTACATAACCTTTTCCAGCCTAAATCCCACAAATAAGGACTGTCCCAAACCAAGGTTGCAGAGCAAGCATACCAGAAATCCTGAATCCAGGAGTTCATATTGTTCAGTTTTCCATTACACAAACTGAGATCCTCAACTACAAATGACATCAATAAACTCAATGAAGGGAAAAGAATAAGGGGTCTCATTGTCCATCCTACTAAAATGAAATTCACCTAAAAATTCTCAATTGACCTCTTCGCTTAAAAGATAAAACGTTATGCAATTCTTGGTTTAAGACACACTGTGAGTTTAAACTTTAAACTCTTCTTTCTCCACCACCAAATATGACAGAGCTATCTCAAAAGGCAGACATTAGCATTAATTTCGTGTAACAGAAAGATATCTGCAAGAGTATGGAAGAGGTTTTACCAAACTAAAACACATTTTTCTTATTTCATCTTTGAAGTCCATAGTTGCTTTCTTATAATGTAATGTAAAATCTGCCTTCTAAGAGAAACAATTTGTCACCCTCTGATCCTAACTGTGCGCCGTAGTACTAATGCACAAAAATTTATAATGAGGCTTCCTATCTCCATAAGGTTGAGCTTCTAACCATAGCATTAAGGTGATAGATAAAAGAGTCAAACTCAGCTCCACAAACTATCAGCAACTGAACTCTTCATTTATATCATTTTGTTCACTTATCAAACTGAGAATTTTTTATTTTATTTTTATTTTTTTAGGGAGAAGTTGAGAGAGTGAGGAAAACATTGTATCGTGAAGTTTTCTTAGCTAATTAAGTATTCGTCTCTTGTGTTAGTCAGAAGTTTGCCAAACCGCGTTAAATTTGTGTTTTTCTCTTTCTGAACTGTTTTCGTTTTTGCAATTTTCGCTGCACGTTTGGTGGGATTTTCACTTTCTTTGTCCTACATCTTGAATTGTTGTAAGAAGTATATAAATAGAAGAGGTTGGGTAATAAGAAAAAAATGATGAATGTGTAGAAACAGAAAAAAATAGGGTAATTGGCACAAAACGTCCTTACCTTTGACATGTATTGTGGAAACCGTCCATACCGTTCATTTATTGTTATTTATGCCCTTACCTTCAACATTTCGTGCGCCGAAATCCCTTTTCATCAT
>CAIGRK010230847.1:0-13679 GCA_903798315.1 Fraxinus greggii
CGTCGCCCAAACTCTTTCTTCAACATTATCAGTCGCCGACTCTCCTCCCACCTAACTTCAGCGAAGACTCCATGAGGTGATGGCAACGATCGACAGCCAAGTATTCTGCCTCGCAGGTCATCCAACTCTCTATTCAACCCTACTAGAAATTCATAAACTCGTTCGTTCTCCAGCCGTTTCTTGTATCGGGTACTGCCTTTAGGGCAGTCCCACTCTTCTTCGACACACAGATCCAATTCTTACCACAGGGTTGTCATCTCCATGTAGTAATCTGTCACATCACTTTCTCCAATTGTGAGCTTCATTGAGTTCACAAGCCATGCCATAACCATTGAGTTTTCAGATTTCCACCTCTTCTGAAGATTCACATCTGTGGGCTGCTTCGCATCTCTGGTAAGGTATCCAATTTTGTTTTTACTTTCAATAACCAATTTAATCGATTGTGCCCACTCCCTGCAGTTTCTTCCATTAAGCTTTTCCACCGTGAGTTGGAAGGAAGAATTATCCATTCCAATCGAACTTATGGTTGGAGCGAGCTCTGTCTCATTTGTTACAGAATCGGAGGTAGTTGAATTTTGGCTATTGGCCGTGCTTTCTCCCATTGACTTGCCCGGTTTAGACTAGTACCAGCTTTGATACCATATAGAGAATGATTATTACAATGCCTCCTATGCTTAATTTATAATATAAGAGGGATCAAAGAAAAGGAATGTAATCTTCTAACTAAAGAAAGAATAAAACTATTCCTAACTAATCAATCAAATATAATATACAAAAATCTAATCGATCAATTATCCCATAATTTCGGGATTTCTTCAGTTTGTACAACTGAGTGCCTAAATCTCTGTCCACTGGGCATAAACCTTCAAGTCATCCAACCCAACAGGACCTTATCATTGACTTGTGCACTTACATCAGTAGTCATCCATGTCTAAGGAAATATGGGACCGCAGTTTCAAATACAAGTGAACAAAAACTTAATTTTAATAAAAAAACTTCGGTGCAGGTAATGTATCGATAGGATGGGAAGAGAGATAAGAATGCCCTTATAATCTTTGTGGACATAAGGAAACTGTGCTAACATGAAATACGTCCGACAAACAGCACACCAAAGTAACAAGAAACATAAACTAAAAGAAAAATAATAAGTGACATTAAAGTAATGGCAAGTAAAGTTTGTTAAGAATCAAATTTCAATTTCACAGAACCTGACAAAGGAACCACAGTGTAGATATATGCAAAGCTAACAAAAATGTTGCAACGAAATAGATTTGCTCATTCTCAAGTCTGTAATTGCAGAAACCATTTTGCACTATGTTCCTTTAAGTGAAACAACAAATTGGTAGGAAAACCAGTTGTGCATATAATCACTCGAGATCGAATCAGAATGCCAAATTAATATGCTACAGTAAACCATAAATAGAATTTGAGCTTGCACAGTATTTGAATCGGACTTGATCATAACTAGAATCAGCTGTCAAGTTGTGAATGATGAAAATTAAGTAGCATAAACTGACAGTTCAAACAAGTGTTTTATAGCATCAATTTTCTTACAAATCACATTCATGATAGACACAAAATACAATATGACTGTATTTGAGCATGATATCTAGCACAAGCTTGTATGCAAACAGATATATAGAGCAGAGCAAAAAAATAACGAGGGCAAACTCCAATAAATATTAAGTAGACCTTTTTTAGGATGAGTATTAAGAGATCGACATAATACAGATGAAAACCTAAATCAAAGAAAAACATACTTGAAGTCTCGAATCCTTCGCCCATGAACCTCAAAAACTCCAAGTGCCCCATTTACCAATGCAAATGCAAAACTTTCTGAAAATTCTTCCTGAGATCCATCACCTCCTGCTTCCTCTGCAATTATTACATCACTGCATGTAAATAATTAACAATAGACAGGTGCCAGCAGACTGAATGCAAGATATACAACAAAGGACTTCTCCAAAAACTAAGCAAGAAACACTGACTGGAATCTGTTGAAGATGCCTTTGTTGGGGAAGAGGTCCCGGTCGGTGCAATGTCTCTGGATAAAAATGAAGAGCTCTTCGAAACTTTATTTTGTGCCGGACGGGGAACTGTTGGTAGTGTCCATTCAAGAACAGTGAAAGGAAGAGCTAATGATCTTAGCTGCATGATAAAGTGAAGTAGGATGAACATGCATGAAAACTAAGATTGAAGACAAAACTTAATAACATGATCCCTATCTAGACTCATATTATGCAAAGCTTGTTACTTGAAAAGGTACGAATATAAGAAGAATTCAACAACAAAGCAATTTCATAATTCATATTTTCTAACAGCATTGACATATACCGCTCAAATCATTTTAAAACTAGCTCAAAGCAATATTCCACGTAAGCTTTCTTGAGAGGAAAAAATCACTGACTGTCTTTTAGTTTGCAACAAAAGGAGAAATTTCATCTAGTCCAGTTTTACACCATTAAGGTCCAACACAGCTTATCTATGTACAAATATTTTTACGATCCACAATATGATTAGCAAAGCTCCAACATATCTAGCTGCACACTCGAAACAATGTGAAATATCTAACAGAATATCATTTAAAAAGAATGGGAATAGGACATCAAATCCAAATACATGGATGATGGATAAAGAAGAGGACTTCGACGAATTTACCATAATTGGTGTCTTGGTCATTGCCCAAACCTCAACAGGCGCATCCCGGAATAAAATTAAAAGATACCTATAAGAATTTGTAGATACATTTAGGAACGATCACAGTACGAGTTGCTCGAAAAATAATGACTGATAAACAGCAGAGCACCAGCCGTTGAACAGGTACCCATTCAAATGCTAGAAAATCCCAAAATCATTTAGATTAATCAAGTTAGACGGAATTATTATATTATCAATTTGAAATCACTGCAATGGATCTAGTTTGAACACTCAGATTCACATCCCCAACTTTGCCAGTTTGAGGGAGTGGAAGGAATGGTTTCTCATTTTCTTTTCCTTCATTGCTAGGAAGCACTGAAACGGATCCGACATGAAAGGGACACACAAACACGCAATTTTTCAAAAAAAACCTACATGACACATCTCTGACACACACACACACACACACATATATATATTCTATTTTAAAGTCAATTTGTTTTTTTAAATTCTGGCATGTCAATAATGTGTTTACAATTATCTCACGGGGTGTCGGCAATGTATCTCCACGCGTGTCAGCGACGTCAATGTGTCCAATTGTACAAAATCAAAAAAAAAATTGAACAAGCCACCTGACATTTCAGACACGTGTCAGTGAAGAACTGGTGTCCTATGCGTGTCAGACACCAACTCGCTTGCGCCACGAGGGTGTGTGCATCCCAGCTTTTGTGGGAGGGGCAAGGTTTGTTGAGTTCAATAATGTTTCGTTCTAAGCATGAAGTCTCATTTGTTCAGATGATCCTTCTATGAAGCACATTACTGAATTTGCATATCTGATTCAAGTGCATTTTTATAAATTTTTACATGCAACAGAAGAACGAACTGCCTAGTTTTGCAGTTGAAGGAAGGGACTGAGCACTTACATATATAGCTCACTAATCTTCAGAGTTACTGACGATCAGGAACTAAAATCTTTATATTATGAGCAACAACAATAACAATGAGCCAAATAACGGATTTCAAGTCAATGAACTTTCTCCAGAACCAAGTTGAACATTAAACAGTGTAAGAGATTAGACCAGTTAAGAAAAAAGAATCTTTTGCATGTTAAGTCATATGAAATGAATTCTGTGTGAATTTTTCAGTAACTAGTAGATTAATTTATCAATTTGCAAAGTGCACCAAAAAAATTGGTGCAAACGGTACATAAACATAAATATGTGATGAACCTTCCAGAAGATGAAGCTCTCAAGGCTCTTATTGGTGCCCGCTCTGGCTTTTGTAGAACTCGAAATGTTCGATTAAGTCCACTTCTAAGACAGGTCACTACAAGCCTATTGATATAGCCTCCTGTTTTCTCACTCCCCTAAATCCAGAAATGATGATAGCAAGAATATCAGCATGTGAAAAAACTCTGAAATATTATTTTATTAACTAAAGAACAATGAGTTTTAAGCAAATCAAAGAATAGGCTACAAGAATACTTGATGACAGAATTCAGAAGTGACGTCCATCCAAAAGGTTGATAGAGCTCTAAACAGACATTCTGACCTGTGTGTAAGAAAATGACACCAGTCTCGAATTTCCTAGCCATCGTAACCCTCGTACCATAGTGCTATGAACAGAAAAACTTGAAGCAACAGCATTTGCAGAGATGTCAATGACATCAATCGTCCCACTTTGAGTTCCCAAAGCAACTAATGGAACAGCTACAGCTGGAGAGTTTCCTCCACCTTCATGCATCAAATAAACTAGAGATTAGTGTAAAGCATTAACCTAACTTTTAGAAAAATTTATCAACTTCAGCATTTAAGGGATAGAGAAAATATAGGAAGAACACTCACGAGCCAATGTAGCAGTTAAAGAAGGGGATGGCACAGCCAGCATGGTCACTGTTGATGAGAGAAGATGCAGCTGTCCAACTAGACTTGTCTGCATCGATGGCTTTAATTATGAAGTGCAAGAAGAAATAAAATGAACATGTAGAAAGAAAACTAGCATGTTGTTACTGATAAACTTTTGGAAATTACCATATCATCCTCTTACCCTCAATCCAGAACCAAAACAGCCATAAAGGAAATCCAGCATAACACTTCACAATCTCACCATAAAACAATGTAATAGAATAAAGAGCTGAGAATTGTATATTATGAAAGAAGGCACAGTGTGCCTTATATGCAGCAAATCCTTGCCTACCCACTAAATTTTATTCCACCCAGATCACAATGTAGAACAAATAACTAACTTTCCAATGTTCTTTTCTGGACCCTTCGCACATAATCAAGCATTTAAATCAACGAGCACCACAAGCAAATAGGCCAAATCAAATCTTTATGAAGTTAGCCTACATCAGATATCCACATTCGTACAAGCAGCATTATGCATTATACAGCTTACAGATCTGTTCTAATGGTGAAATTTAGCCACACCTAATTTTCACCTTCGTGAAATTGTCAGGATTCCAAGGGAAAAGAGACAAGCAAAATAGAACAGAAGAGCACTCCCCTGCTTCTCTTCTTATAATTTATATTCTAACTTTTTTGGAAAAGGTGAAATTTACCAGATTTGGTCCACCATAGTATAAATATACATAAAATATAATTTCTCTGTAAAGAGCCAATGTTGTGCTAAGGTGTCCAGTCACAGGAAGCAGCAGGAAAATCAACAGTGCAATAAAGATTAAAGAAAGGAAAAAATAAAAAAAAAAAATTGCAAGATAATAATAGCCAAAAACGCCAACCTTAAACGATACTTCTTCCTGGCTGCTAGCAGGTCTTGATTGGTGATTATAATTGCTATATGTCTTGTCTGACTGGGTTATAGCATCCAGTATAGGATCATTAGTAGACATAACTTCCGTCAAAGATTCAGATTCTGGCACTGGAACTTTACCGACTTCAGTAACTTTGTCTTCTTGGGCTGTATCCTTCTGAGCATCTCCAGATCCTTCAGCAGTCAGGAGCCATTTCCATATTTTTCCATCATCAGAAATGGATATTAAATGTGTCTTAGAAATGATATGAGATTCTTCACGAAAATCAAAAGGGTTATCAAAGTCCACATCAATTGAAGAAGCATCAGAACAAAGCTTGCGAATACTTTGGAGTGTGGAATCTGATTGGGAGATAGCGACTGCAAGAACTGAGGGAGAAGGGACAGTTGTGCCAATAGAGGGTATCAATTCTTCCATCAAGCACATCATGTGCACCTGCTCTCCTCTGTGATATATGAAAACAATATATCATCTTTGAAGCCCAGCAAAGAGAATGCTACAGAAAGGTTTTTACAATCATGCCAAGAAAACTCAATATAGAGCTATGAAGTTACAGCATATTGTTTAAAAAGTATAGGCTTAGCCAAACATACTAGAAGTCTTTTATTTTACTTGTATACTGAAATGATTGATTTATCGGATATTGTCCCATCGAAAAAAAAAATACAGCAGCTTCCTAATCCATCACAAAAGAAATCCTATATTTGTGGAAGGCGATATACTTCTAATATTTCCAATAATATCTCATAACACTGAACAATTCAATAATGTCAAGGCCTAACCTTTGCACAAAGAAAACCTTTCTAGTTAACTAGAAGCTTCCAGAAAGGTTTCTTTCTTGATATGATCCTTAACCAGCGATCCACTTGTTCTCCAAAAAGGGCATCATACTTCCTCTGTCTATAGATAAAATGGCATATCTATGTCATTATAATCATCTTCTTATTTTCTAAGTTCAGACGTTAATGCGAACTTTGAAGTTAAAGCCCACCATCAAATAATTCTACTGGAGAATTTTCGTATCAGATTAAAAAGTTTTTCAACAAATTCAACTAGTTACTCAAAAAATTACAAATTCCCTAGGCCAAAAAATAATGCATTTTTCAAACACAAGCAATCAAAATTCTTCCAACATTACAGAATCAATTAAATTGTGTAAAATAACATGACGAATTAATGTAGCTCACTGGATTCAAGTACTTACTCTTTCCTCCGCCAAGTACTGAGCTTCCCATCCAAATGAGCACAATATAGTACCTCAGTATTTGCATCCGGCAAAACCTCCAAAAACTTGCCACACCCTCTTGGCAACCCTGCTGAGGACAATACCGATTGATACTGCAAGTCAAACACCACCAGCTCCCTAGGAAAACTCACAAATATCACATGCTTCCAGTGTGGTGAAAACGTGAATTTCACCACATAGTTTGGGAATACAGCCAGAGCTGGTGCCCCATTATTAGTGCTACTACCAACAGAATCCCTTTCCAGTCTCTGCAACTCGGATGTATCAGCACGAATTTGAAGCTCCTGCAAAATAACATCATTCTCAGAGTCCCCAAGTAATTTCACCGATAGCAAAAAGCCCTTGAGGCCCAACGCGCAGAAATGACGGGCATCAAATGGGTCCCGACGGAGACATGCAAAATATTCCGGCGAAGCGTCGTATTTGAAGAAGCAGCGGCCCGTGGTAGTATTGTAAAGAGAGAGCAACGAGGATCCAGAGATAACGCCGAGAGCCCAGGAGTCGGGTCGGACCTGGATCCAGCAAAGATCTTGAATGCCCAATTTGGAGGAACTTGAATTACTGGTATCGAAGTGCAGAAGGGTAGATTTCAAGCGAAGGTCGATGAGAGAGATGCGGCCATGGCGATCACCGACGGAAAGAAGTAAATGGGACGACGAATTTTCTAACAGGTGATGCGGGAGTGGAAGAGGGGACCACCGGACCGCAGTGATGAAGGGAGACAGCGAAGCGGCAGCGTTGGTGCCAGCGGAGGAAGGGTGAGGAGGTAGAGGCAAGGTAAATACAAGTTGCATAGAATTAACATCCACTATGCTTATGGAGCTTCCGGAGGCGTAAGCGAGGAGGCCCCCGGAGGAGAGGTCGGCTGCTCCGCCATTGTTCTTGGAAGGAGGACCCGGCAACATGCAGTCCCAAGAAGACATTGAGGAGGACAGTAATGGCTCGTTGGATGGCCTCTGCATCGACACTGGCACATATATTTGAATTGAATGTACTGTTAACAGTTGAAAATCAAGGATTCATCGATGGAGGTCGTGAAGAACAGTGGAGGAGAGAGATCTGAATTCTGACATAAGTGGCACGTTGCAATGGATCGGACACTCGGGTCGGATCTTGTACGGTTTTACGGGAACCTTTACAAAATTTGGATAAATTGCAGCTGCACTCCTCGAGTTCTATTATTTGGCACTTTTTCTTGTCGAACCTTTATTTTTTGACTTTTACACGAAGCATTCGACTTTTTTTATTATCGGAATTTCAATGACTATTACATTGAAGATGATGGTTGCGTTATAGAATATAAAGATGAATTTTCCCTTAAGTTCAAATAAACAAATGTATACATAATGATATAAATAAAAAGAAATTTCAAGATGCGGATTCCAAATAATATTATTTGAGCATTTGGATTGCTAATCAAAATTTTTTGACATTTTGACCTTCTTAACTTTTATTTTTTGTGCAAGTTAGTCCATTTAGATTCAAACGTCAAAATTCAATTAAAATGTCATGTGATCGTGCATATAACTATTTATGACAAGATTATTTTCTTCAATTATTAAGCTACGCTTAAAAAATAGATAAAAGTTTAATTATCTTCTTATGTCAACTACCACCACCCGTCACCACTACTGAAATCATATACCATAGTTAGAGAAAAAGCTATTTACGTTAAAGAATCAGGAAAGAATTGCGAGGTGGCTCGAGGGTGGAAAAAAGGGGGAAAAGGTGGGGGTGGTCCTGGGTAGGGAGTGGATGCGCCAGCTCGATTTTTCTATATTTTTTATTCTTTTTCATTTCGGTTTTATTTTTATTTATTTATTTATTTTCCGTTGCTTTGATGGAATCCATGTAGACAAAACAGTAACACTCCTGTGAAAAGGTCACATGCAAGTTAGGCAACAATTTAACACTAAAATAGACATTTTCCATTCAATTGGACCAACTAGCCCAAAAAAACAAAAGTCAGACGATTCTAATATTAAGAAAGTTTGATCAGGGATCCAAGTACTTCAAGTGGTATAGTTTAAGGACCGTATATGCAAATTCCTCGTATTCATGCACTGCATTAGGCTGAGTTTTGTCTTAAGGTGAGTTTAAAAGAACTGTTAAGGATTTAAATGTCAGAATAAATAAAGAAAAATCAAATATTTATTATTTGATTTACGAAAACATTTCGAGGCTAAAGTTAACTTATTAACTTAATGACATGTTTCATCGACCTCAATTATCTATTCTCGAGATATTTAAAAAAGTACTTTGTGTTTTAAAATTTTCACCAACCTATATATTAGTTAAGTCTTACTTTCCAAAATAAGTAAACTTGGTAAATAAAAAGAAAAGGGCTCATTTCAATCACGATCTTTATACTCTGATTCAATTGTCAACTAGGTCACTGTACTTTAATTCTAGTCAATTGGATTATCACACTCTAATTTGATTCGTAGTAGGTCACTCCGTCCAATTGACAAGAATTAAAATATGTTACCTCAATTGACAATTGAGTTAAAGTACAATGATCATGAATGAAATTAACCCATAAATAAACTCTAAAAATCTTATCAAACATGTTTTACTATTTAAGATCAACTAAAAATTTGTTCAAGTAATATCTTGTAAGAATAAGACAATATTCTGATCTATCTATAAAGTTTGAAGCAAAGATTTCCAATCATACCCTTGTAATTTCATAATCATGTAATATATATTTTTAACAAAAAAAACCATTTATAAAATAGTTGAGATTTTCATTTTTTTTTAGATTGAATTTATGAAAGACATAAATGTCCTCGCAACTCTACCGGATGAGTGCTTGCCAGACTAAGTTTTTAAGCACTTACAAGTAATGAATCTCAATGAATTTGTAGCCCGTGTGACCACTTGTGACAAGATTATTTTCGCCAAGCCTTCACATTTATTAAATTGCAATTTGAAAAGTGTAAAAAAAAGTAAGAAAAAACCATAGAAGAAAAGGATAAAAGATAAAATAAAGTCGAATTGTCTTCTCTTGTCAACCACCGCCACCCCACCAAAATCTTATACCATAATCAAAGAAAAATTATTTACATTTATGAATTGGAGAAGAATTGCAGGATAGCTTGAGGGTGGAAGGGAGGGGATAAATGTGGGAATGGCCGTGGGTAAGAAGTGAATGCGCGAAGGGGTTAGGGTTGATGTGGCATAGGCAATAAAGTATCGATTCAACGGAGAAATCTGCTTTTTTTCCCCTTCTTTTTCTTTCGGTTCTTTTATTTTTATTTCCCCTTTTCCCATTTTTTTGATGGAAAATAAACTTATTTACACAAAAAACTCTTTAAATTAAGGTCATATGCAACTTTGTTTTATGACATACTATAGCCAACATAGTTCTTATGCACAAATATAATCAATTAATGTGGTTATAAAAGTATTCAGATGTTAGTTTGAAAGAATAATGTTATTTATCATTAGTAGAGATCATCACTAATGACTTGAGCTTCCAATAAAATTATGATGTATTTTAATGCATTGGAATCTCAGTTACAGATTTCACCATCACCTAGATTACTTATGTTCTCTGTTAATAATATGTAACATTACTTGGTTTGAAATGAAGAATCGCAAGAAACGTGCACATTGACGAAATGATCACTAGGAAATGGAGCCCTTAGATGGTGCATAGACAAAAATTCCCTATAGGAATGGGTTACTTGGGTTGCAAATGAGTATTCGATGGAATGTTGGATAACTTCTCATCAATTTGTCCTTGTGCACCAAAAATTATAATTTGGGGACATGACTAGAAAAAAAATGAATGGAGCAAGTGGTATAGGTTGGAGACAACATGTTCACATTTCTCCAAATAAGTTAAGACTAACTTTGTAAACCCTAATTTTAGTTTAAGTTGCTTATTTTATCAATATGTTCCTCATAGTTGCATTTTTATTGAGAAAACTCCTTTTTCTAAAAAGTAAGTTGAGACTCTTAAAAAAAAAGAGAGAGAAATTTTTGCAAGTAAAAATGTAACTTTAAGAATTTAAAATCAACTAAAAACTCGTTCAGAAAATATCTTGTTAGAACAATTAAATATTAGAGTTCTATTTTTAAATTTAAAATCCAAAATTTCCACACACACCCTTGTAATATAAAACTTTATCGATTAAAACCACTTTAAATAGTGTTACTTTTCATTTAAATAAAGTCAATTATCGGAAGGCGTAAATGTCGTCACAACTCAACAAGGAAAACTAAATTTTGGCTAGAAAATAGTAGGTAATTAACATGCATCAGAATTTATTAGATATATAGCACAAAATGAAAGGCTAGGTTAACATTCTAATGGTCCCCTTACAAATAACATGTTTATGGAGTAAAATTGCCTGCAAATGGAGGTATAATTTGGGTTTTCTCAAGGAAAAAAGGGAGAATATTTCTTCTTTTTCTCTTCATCCTTATTTTTTTATTTTTTCAAAGATAAAACAGATTTTATTTATTGCATATTGTCCCGAATAGTTGAGGAAAATAATAAAAGAATATATTCAATCAACATGTAAAAAACTATTTTCTGAAGTAACAAAGAATGCCAATTGGTGAGCCACCTTATCCATCTCCAAAGATAAAACGCCTTGAATCACCCCTACGTCTGTAAGCAACACAAAAATATTTGAAAGCACTCTAGCATTTGGTGCCATGCTAAAATCAAAGAATAACAAAAATCTAATTTATACCCCCGTTTGATATAAGTAAAGATCAAATTTTTACTAGATTTTGATAAAGTTAATGTAATATAGTTAAAAAGTTATGAATTCTATCAATCCGTGACTAAAAATAATTATTAACTTTTCCGGTGGAAAAAAGAGTGATACCCTCGAACGTAATTTTTTACTTCTTAAAATGATAGAATTCTTGCCATTGATTAGAGCGCCCATATGGACACTTTGTTTGAGCTTCATCTTTATTTATTTTTTTTTTTATATAAATGAATTTTGTGATAATATTTTTTGAAAAATATGTGATTAAAAATAGGGAAACTTTTGGGTTTACATAAAAAAATATTTTATTGAGAGAATGTATAGTTGAAAATTAGTTTATGAAAAAAATGAATGTTCAGTGAATGGGGGCTCAAACACGTACGAACATATGCTCTGGCTCAGACGCATCCCCTCGAACTTTTTTAAGTCGAAAAAATAACTTATTTTAATAGTGAAAATAAAAAAGTACTCGCATAGTTAAACTTTTTTATGGTAAACAACAATTAGCGAAAATAAGAAGTTTTAGGTCTACTTATAAATAGAGCCCCTATTTGGTGTAGTTAAAAATTATTATTTTTTAGTAAATTTTGATAAAAAATGATAAAATGTGTAATTAATAGATCTCATTAATTGTGTGATTAAAATTAATTATAGTGACTGCAAGTAAATTTAACAAGATGTCCACATACTTACTTATAATTCAAGGTAGGATTTAACATCGTCCCAACCTACTTACAAGTTTGTAATTAAGCTTTTAGTGTGGGCCAAGAAAATGCGATTTTATACATTTGGAACCACTAAAAAAATTAATTAAAATTTAAGTCATAATTAACAATTAATTTTAAACACACATTTTATCGAACCCACAATTTTTCAACTAATGATACTACTTGTATATAATGAAGTTATATAATTGTTTATATATACATGGACGGAGCCAAGAATATTGTTCAGTGCAGACCCTGAGTTTCTTCGTCACTTGTGTAATAAACTTCCAACTTGCTTTTACTTGTATATTATTATTATTATTATTCATCATCTGTAGACATGTGAAATATTCATCTATAGACCATGAACAAGAGCTAATATACTTAAAACATACATGGACTCACGCGCTCTTAAATGCTAACCCACACCACAAAACTACTCAAATAAGTAAAATAACACACCGCAGTAACTAAATAGACTAACATATTTAAACTAGAAACTTGTCTTTTTAAAATCGTGGTTTTTCTTCACTTCGAGAGTATAGATTCTAGGTTCTTGGGATTGTCGACCGCAGGACTACATGTGAAGTTTTGGCACATAAGAGCCACAACCTTGTCAGCAACAAAGTTGTTTTTGGCCATTAGAGCAATATTTTCATTAGTCTCCTCCCAAAATTCCCTTTCTTCATCATCGCTAGGATCTATGTGGATCACCTGCACTCAACTGTGCCGAATTCGAGTAAATGGGTCTGATGATAGGAATAAAAGGAAAGTGAAGGGGGTAATGTGTGTGAGAAAGTACTCAACTGTTCAATTAAGATCATATGATGCATGTGCAGCGGCTAACATGCTCTCAAATTCTGCAAAACATTTACATCCAACTAGAACTACTTGTTTGTGGGAAGGCACAAATAATATCTGGAAAACAAGTTAATCCCAAACCAAGTTAATTGAAAGCAAAATCAAGTTATGGAAAACATAATCTACCCCAAATCTCTTCATTTCCATTAAGCCCAAATTAAATTAATTGAAAGCAAAATTAAGTTAAGCCAAAATCAGCCCATCAAGTAAAGTAAAACAAAATCTACTCTCAATTCTATCTACCCTCAATTGCACTAATCACAATCAAGTGAAGCCCAAATCAGACTCCATACATTCACATTACTCAAAACACACATAACAACAAGCATCTGGAAGACTCGCTCACACCCAGTTAAAATCACAATCACAAAATTGAAACATTAAACATATCAAAATAACAAATAAAAAGGAAATAAAATAAGTAATCCGTACTCGCTCCTTGTAATTACAGAAATTGGATTTGACTGAAGGTGAGAGACAAGAGGTCGTGAGACGAGAGACATTCTTCACCTTCTTCTTCTGTCGATGGTAGGCGTCGAGGCGAGAGACTCAGAGACAAGAGTGGGATGTTGAGAGAATTCAAGTCCGAGATTGTGGTTTCAGCCTTCAGGTTTGGATTTACCGATTTGGGATGATGATAAGAGATGATATTGGATTAAATGGATTTGGACGGATTTGTGTTGGCGATTTGACGATTTCAGGAGAAAGCGGGAGAGATTAGAGAA
>CAIGRK010230921.1:0-11050 GCA_903798315.1 Fraxinus greggii
ACTGATTACTATGTTAATTAATCATGAGGAAATTGGACAAATTTCCACTTCTGCTTCGTCAATCCATTTTATATTTCTTGTTGCAATTTGCTCTTCTAGTTTCATCGAAATGTTATGTTTTATAATGTAACTATAGATGACTCGCTGTTTATTTTGAGTATATTTTTATATATTATAGTTTTTTGAGTTACATAATTGGCTCAAATTGAGGTTTAAGCTTCAAAGAACCTAAAGGCATCTTTCGTTTCAAGGAGGCAAAATGCCATAGCAATTTAGGTCTTTCTGAACATTGCAAAGTGTTAAAAATTCAACGCCTCGTAATCAGTAATGAAATGGCAGATTTAATTCAGAGTAAATTGTAACTCATTGTAGTCAAAAGGATATAAAGAAGTGGTCGGCTAATAAAACAGCAATATATGAACATTCTTGAACTACCTGCTTGGCAAGGTTGCAAGCGCGATCGGGTGAGCTGAGGATTTCATAGTAGAAAACAGAGAAGTTAAGTGCAAGCCCAAGCCTGATTGGGTGTGTGGGAGCCAATTCAGCTAATGCAATATCCTTCACAATACAAGGCCAAAAAGATTAGAAAACTCATCATGAATAAATCTCTGAGAAATTAAACCACCAAGTCAAATTGACAACTTACATGAGCAGACTTGTAAGCTGACAAAGTACTCTCGGCAGCTTCAGTCCTCTCAGCTCCGGTCTTAAACTCGGCCAAATACCGATGGTAATCACCCTTCATCTTCAAATAAAACACCTTGGACTCTGCAGTAGAGGCTGAGGTAATGAGATGTGAATCTAGGAGGCTCAANTGAGCAGACTTGTAAGCTGACAAAGTACTCTCGGCAGCTTCAGTCCTCTCAGCTCCGGTCTTAAACTCGGCCAAATACCGATGGTAATCACCCTTCATCTTCAAATAAAACACCTTGGACTCTGCAGTAGAGGCTGAGGTAATGAGATGTGAATCTAGGAGGCTCAAAATCCCACCACTGATCTTGCTAAGTTCAGCCTCAATCTTAGCCCTGTATTCCTTAATAACCTTGACATGATCGTCATTCCCACGGCTCTCTTCCTTCTGCTCAATGGATGAGATGATTCTCCACGAAGCCCTTCTAGCACCAATCACATTCTTGTAGGCCACAGACAGGAGATTTCGTTCCTCCAGAGTCAGCTCCTCAGTCTCATCACTCTTTGCGACCTTCTCCATAAATTCAACCATCTCCTCATACCGCTCAGCCTGTTCAGCTAGCTTGGCCATGTACACATTTTCCTCGCGCGACATGTTCTTTATGAGCCAAATATATTAAATCAGTGCAGATTTAAAATAACCCAACATTACGAGCAAAATATTAATGTATATGTGCTTCGTCGACGAGATGCATATTGATTTCATATAGTCAAAAACAGAATCAACTATGAAACACTCTTGACTAAAACCAGTTGCATAATATTCAGCTAACCAAAAAATGTCAAACTTCCAGTCAAAAGGACTATAGCTGGATTAATGTTCTTCAGTGTTTACATAAAATAAAATAAAACAGATATCTAGTGATTGGAAGCAACGGATTTTTCGGGTGTAAAATATGGGTCTGAGGGGAAAAATGTAAATTGCTTCCACCAAAGGAACAGTTCAGTTACTCACATTTTCACTAAAGAAATAAAGCACCGTTTTTACTTGAAAAGAATAACTGCAGCATAGTGTGGAGAAGTGACATGCGGACTTGGTTACAACTGATTAAAAGGATTGAAGCGGTTGGGTTGCCTAATTTTTTCATTTCAGATACACAACAAGGAAACTCTGCTCATCTATTCTTCGGGTGTGAGTATTGAGAGCCAAATTGAGGGAAAATTGTGTTAGTTTTGGAACTGTGTACTTCGGGCTTTCAAATCTTTCTTCCGTCTTGAGGTTTTTTCTACAATTTCTTTCTAGAGTTAGCCATGAAGATACCAAAAAGAAATCCCATTACAGTGCTGACCCATGTTAAAACTTCTGTGCTTGGGCTTGATTATTTTCTTTTAAGCTCTAGGTGAAATTTATCAACAACGACGACAAGAAATATTTCCAGTATGACCAGTAAAAATAGCTCGTTTAAATTAAAAATCCATCCAACCAGTTTCAATAGAATTTTATCCCCTTTTCATTCCATGATTCCCTTTCTACAGTATTATTGCAGTTAAATGAAATAGATTACCAGATTTACACTCTTTATTTTCTAATTCTCTACTTCATCGACGCAAAACTTCAGCAGACAGAATATTCGAATCAGGAAAACAGATAATGAATTTCAGATCCACGAAGAAAGCTAAAACTCAAAGGTCTAACATTAACCCTAACCCTATCCCTAATATAGCAAGCAGAGCAAACAAAAATTAAACTGAGAGTAAAATATACCAGTTGACTCGTTGATACAGAAATGTGTAATCTTCCTAATGCTTTTAGGGGCCGGTGGAGGGTTTATATTATATATTTAGCGTCTGGGATGATGACGTTGTAGCCAATTGGAAGGCGACAGGTGGCGGACAGTGGCAGAGTTTACGCAAAGGCATATAGGCAGCGACACGTAATCATTGACCAGTCAAAGCCCGAATAAGCGTAGCGGGCTTACGAAACGTTCACGTAACTGTGGGCAGAGACTGCGTGTTTTTATCAGCTTTTTCTTTGGTCAGTGACGAGTAAACATTTTTGAATAATGATAGAGATTTTTTTTTTCATTAAAAGCAATTTTTTTGAAAAATATATTATTAAAAAGTAAAAATATATATAAAGGGGTGTTTGCCCCATTTTTTTAGAAAGAATTAATTTTTGAATTGAGATTGATGAAAAAATGTGTTAAGAAAAAGTGATGAAATATTTGTGTATAATATTATTTTATTTAAAGAATGTTTGGTTGAAAATAAATACTGTAAAAAAATAATGAAAAAATAAAGGAAAAAATTAAAGCTCAAACATGAACTTAGTGTAAAATTATTTTATTTAAAACATAATTGAAAATAAATTGAACAAGACCCTAATTTATAAACCGTTCCTCCCACACAAATTACGCCATATTTGACAACCACCTAAAAAACAAAAAAAAAAATCAAACTTAATTTCACTTAAATATTTTTATATTAAAATTTTGCACTAAACTCAAAAAATTTCTATTTTTTAATCATACCTAAAAAATTCACTATTCTAAAACTCATTTTCCTTTAAAAAAAAATTTAATAATTGTCAATCAGGCTACATCTCGAACCCGAAACCACTCAAGTCATGACCTTTCCGCTTTAGTAAAGTCCCGCTTCCAAAGTAGTACAATAAT
The DNA here is from genome assembly GCA_903798315.1 of Fraxinus greggii. Lineage (NCBI taxonomy): Eukaryota > Viridiplantae > Streptophyta > Magnoliopsida > Lamiales > Oleaceae > Fraxinus > Fraxinus greggii. The sequence continues at coordinate 3,306 of CAIGRK010230921.1, forward strand.
ATATCCCGTTTCCAAACAAGGTCGATCATACAATCTTGCTTCCACATTAGTAGATTACCCTAATTCAACTAGGAATCCACGGAATAATAGTTCTTACCATCCTTCCGATAACTCGGAAAAGACGGACATCCTGGTAGAACACAGAGTTCAGAAGTACAGTCACTCAGTGAGAAACAGACCTCTCAAACTGAAACCAACATCCAAAACAAATACGAACAAAAACCAGTACACTGGTGTAAAAAGCAACAGTGATTGATAAACATCTAAGTGCAGTTCTGTGGACAAAATTCAAATATCTTTACACTGAAGCTTGGGCAAAAAAATTTAACACGACCCTCCAACCAATCAACGGAATTACCACTGTCGCAGATCAGGGAGGAAAACATTCATCAAACACAAGTACAAAAGAAAGTATATGAGTTAGTTTGGCTTCCGCATATTACGCCCAGCACGGATAACTTCATCCACTAATAGCAGCTGCGAAGAAATTACAGGGCTGCAAACAAAGAAAGGTCTCTTTAGGGCAGAACATAAAGAAAGAGAAGTTACGACTATTAAAACGTAACATCCCTCCAGCACAGATGATTATTGTTATCTTCCTGGTTCAGCCCCCCCACCCCGGTTCTTTCTTCTCCATTCATGTCGACAAGTGCAAACCCGAAAAATGAAAATTTCGACATACCCTGAGTTAATGATTTGACGCTTTACAGAGTAATTGTCAAAGATCCCCTCCATTTGGGGGTCAATAGGTTCTCCAGTGTGTTGGCTAAGTCCTACTACATTTCCCTTGTCGTGTTCTCCCTGGAAAGTATAAACAAGTTTTTCAAGACAATGGTACAGTGAATTATTTCCATCGATACTTCAGGAAAATTAGGAACTTGAATGCAATAGAGTATACCGTAAGCGTAATAATCACATCTTGAGTGTCCAGCCCGGAGTTTTCAGCAAGTGTCTTTGGAACCACAAGCAGGGCATCAGCAAAAGCTTCCACACCCAGTTGGGCACGCTATGATATCAGAAAATTGATCAGGATAGTATGATAAAAGCTTCAGACTTGGAAACATATGGAGACACACAACTAAATTAGCGTAAACAAATTAATTACATGCATACCCCTTGAACAGTTTTCTTCACTTCGTTAACAAGGTATTGTCTGGCTGCAACCTCAAAAGCCCCAGCACCCTGCAGTACGTCCAGAAAAGGTACTTAGAGAAATAAATGCATGATTTATATGAAGTGTTATGATCCACCTATGCGAGCAATGAAAACTACATTAAACGCTTCAGCAGAAACATATATCATTCTCAAGTCTAGATTTTATGGAATATAAAGGAAAATGAACGAGTAAAATTTACTTGTCTTCATTTATTTATCAAAATTAGATTCTCATGTAGCAGATAACACCTCAATGAGCTACACACTTAGTCACCATAGACCATACAGGAATTCAATACAAATAAAAGGGAACTCTCCCGTATTTTACAGTCACATTAGTGTGGCTCATAGCTATACAAAACGGAGTCAAACAATGTCAGCAAATTTAAGATATAGACTACTTTTTGAGCCTAGATTACTTGTATAAAATAACAAGATTCAATATAAAACTGGACAAGCCTCAATAGGGCAATTCCATACCAGTACAACAGCTTCATCTTCAATGGTATTTTTGACCGCCCTTAGTCCATCACGAACTGCATCCTTAATCTGAGCAATTGTATGATCATTAGGACCTACAAAAACAGCAAGCTGCATTAGATCATTGCATGGCAGTGATAGCAGTAATAGCAACAATAAGTTTAAAAAGACTCCATTGAAATCTGCCTTATGGCCTGCCTCAAAGTGGCACATGCAAAAAATGTCCCAAGACGCTGATTGTGAGGTAGTTTTGGTGCATACACCTCAGTTGAGAGACATGCCTCACAGCAAAGTTTGTGGCCCATTTTCAGAATAACAAATCACCAACTAAAACATTCAAAAAAAAAAAAAAATTATAGACCCACTTTGAGAATAATCACCATCCCACTAACTAAAACAATAGTTTCTTTATAGATTTTTCTTTTATTTACTAACACACTTTAAATTGTTCTATTATGAATTGTGAAGATTGTTTATGATGTATTGTTATCGGATTATTTTGCTTTTATAATTTCTTGACATTCTTTGGTTTACTGCAAGCCTTGCATCTCGCCTCATTAAGTAAATAAACTCCAATACCTGATTACACCTTTCTAAACATTGACAATAACCATCAACCCAAGTGTTCCAGAAAAGAAGTTGTCTCATTACCACAACCAAGACATGAACTCAAGGAGGAGCAACTAAAAGTACCTTTGATGAGGATTGTACAAGAGTGTGGATTTTTCACATTTTCCACAAATGTATATTTTTCTTCTCCGAGGACATGTTCATAGACCAATCCAGCCCAACCAAGGCAGTCAGGGTTTAGGTCGTCAACCGAATTTACAGCCTCTCCACCACAAGCCAACACCAATCTTTCCATATTTCTCCTCTTTGCTCTTCGCAAGCCAATTATCTGAAAAACATTCAATTATAAAATGCAAATCAAAACTAGAGAATAGAATATAATCAGTTTTTTTTCAGAGAGTTGAAAAAATAATTTAGATTTGAAGCTGTAGCCTCATCAAACATTTCACAATCATAAAATCAGTGAAAAGATGATACTCAAGGGCTTCTTTGATTTGAAATAACATGATCAGAAATATCATTACTTCTAAAAAAAAATTGTTTTAAGAGCCCAACCAAATCTCCATTTGGTGTAATACATATTATCTTTTGGGGGTGGAACAAGTCTCTGAGCAATTACCTGACATATCAGTCTCTCTATAATTGCTTAACAGCAGAATATCAAAATATAAGAATTATGACCCAAGGTCATAAAACAAGAAGCTTTTAAAGCTTACTTGGAATATAATATTTTAAGTACAAGGATCATAATCAGCACAAAGTTCAGAGGATCTCCGTGATGGAAAAAATTCCAAACAGGAAAGGAGAGCCCAATGCAGAATTCTAAAAGTACAGATGACTTACTCCTTCTCGAGCAAGAAGGTCCAGTGATGGAGGATCAATTCCTTTTTGATTGATAACGACAAAGTTGTTGTCATTACCAGTGCACACCTGAAGATAATGACAAGTATAAGCCATGACCAGAGACAGCATACAATAAGAACTCACAGCCATCAAGAATGTTCAATTCAGATGTCGCATTCAATAACCTTGTTCTTGAGATCAATAATTTTCTGCACTCTTTCATCAACAGAACGTCTTTCAGCTGCAATCATTGCTTCTCTCTGCTCTGCATTTGTGTAGAAAAATCCTGCATTTATTTCACTGAGAAAAATAATGTCAATTCTTCAACCCGTGAATAATAAGTGAACTGAGACACACACCATCTGGTACATGTACAACTAATCACCTTTTCTCGTATTCCAGTGATACATTACAAGTCAAAATGTAGCAATTCTCTGCTCGGCGTTTCATATCTGGATGCCTTGAACCATGGTCAAGAACAAGACCTTCAACCTAGAAACAACAGTGACAGACAGCATTTGAAACAGCAGTCCGCAGATTATAAGACACGTGTGCAAGTGTCCATCACAAGTGCACCCACACCTATGACAGGCACTAAAGCGTGTCACCACATGCATGTTGTACAGCAGGTCATATGCACAAATAAACTTGCTTCTCTGCTATATGATGGACAAGAAATAAAAAAAACTCTCTTAGAAGTCCCAAGGACAGAAAAGCTATCACGAGAGGTATCAAGAATTTCAAAAGACTCAGCCCTCGTTTGGACAAAATTCTAAAAAACTAATTTTTATCCAAACTAATTTTCAACCACACATTATATGAACCCACAACTTTTATCAACTTATATCAAAAATTACTGATTTATACCCAAACCAAACAGGGAATAATGAGTTTATTTGACAACGTCGATCTCCTAGATATCATCATCACAAGACAGTTTCAATGTTGGATCTGTCACAGTTCTTACCCACAAACATTGGGTAAATCAAAAGATCAAACATGAGAAAGCACTTTTAATCATGTTGAGAACTAGGCAAGAAATTGGCTCAATTCAGAAAATGAGAGCACATGTTACATACCAAACGAGTGTCCACATCAAACTTGTGGCGCATGTGCATTATCTCAACCATAAAAAGGTCAATAGGTTCTTCAGGTTTACGAATGCAGAGCACCTATTACAATAAGCCACAAAAAAAGTTGCATGTGATCAAGATAGCAGGTACAATAAATATAGATTAGCTTCTATAGAAATAGTGAACATCAATCAACTAATCTATCAGAAATAAGTCTGTGAGTCAATTCATTAAAATATGAGGAAAACCATTATCATACAACATTTCAAGCACTCACAGCATTTGCAACAATGTCAGTCAGTTGATCTGCCAATGCCTCGTACAACTGCATGAGACCAGGAGAAAAATTTAGAAAAACAAAATAAAAGCCAAAGAGACAGAAAAGGAGTATGGAAATAAAGTGGCATTGTAAACCTTTGTCCTCAATGTTGTTCTTGCTACCATCTTCAGTATCTCTTCATCTGGCTCTCTCCCCATTACGACAGGTGTCTTAAATTTTTCCAGAAATTGTAGTGTTGCTCTTTTAGCAATTTCAAAACCATCTACTAAAACACGTGGGTGCATCCCTGCAAGAATATGGAATCTCAAATCAAAATTATCTGAACTCACACAAATACAAAACCGAAAATGATTGTTTAAAATAAACAATGGGTCAAAACATAAAGACAATGAAAATTGATGGTGAAAATCACTAGAAGGTATAGGGTCAGCATTTTTGGTTTGCAATTATCCATGTGACGAATGAAAAATGCATTACCAACATCATATACAGAGAAAGAAACTAAAAATCACATGTCAATTGGGGAAAAAAAAGATCTGAAAATAGTAAGAGCATAGAGGATGAGAATCTGATTCAGATTGCAGTCAATTTTCATATGTTAAAATAGCTATTCAAACTGTATTACAAATAGCTGCATCTCAAGCCTGTAATCTCCACTTACATGCTATAAGTAATAGGGCTAAATTTTCCCATGCATATAATGAAATGACTGAAATTTTCCTTAGAAATCTGTAATAATATGGATATTAACAGGAAATTACATGATAGAGCGATTATGCAGAAAACACTGAAGAAACTAACATGGACTGACCTTCATCTATGTAGCGTTCTGATTGTTTCATGAGCTCCCCAATAAAGAGGACAGTGGAAGTAGTACCATCTCCACTTGCATCATCTTGAGCAACAGCTGTCCTTGCAATCATTATGGCCGTTGGGTTTTGAATTTGCTATCAGCATTTAATGAGAACGCGATCAGTCATCCGGCAGCCACATTTATATTCTAATATGTTGGTCCAAGACTCCAAGTACTCTTTTTATTTAAGCTTTAAATTGAAATTTAATTCAAAACCCTTTAAATTATAAATGAGAAAATGATCAAAGCAGTTATATGTCTTCTTCCAATTGATTTTATTAGGATCCTAAACACCATTATGCTCTATCTAGGCTACAGATTTGGTTGTATTATAGAAAAGTCGTGTCCTTTTCGTTATCATCACCGTGTCAATTTCAGCATCTTTAATACTAGTTCAAGCCTATTCTAGTCTTGTTCTGCCCTAACACAACCCTGGATAAAATATAGTGCAACTCTTTCTCGTGGATTCCGTTCCAGTTAAAGATCTTAATTGAGGAAAAAAACTTGAACAATTGGCGTTCAGAGAAAAATAAGCATCAATAAAAGATTTTCATCAAACCATGTAAGTGCATGCCAGTGCAGTGATACCATCTCAACGTGGTGAATGATTTTCATTTTTCTCCCAAAATATCTCGTGGGCTTCGATGTTACTTCAGTTAACATCCTATTCAAGCCCGCAAAAAAATGTTCACAATATTTTAAGCGAAAATGGCACAAAAGGCGATGCTAGCAAATTCAAAATTTTATTTGACAACCACACACACACACACAAAAAATGCAATGTTCCAATACCGAAACAGTAACACATGAGACCAAAAAAATCCATGAATCAGAATAATAATAACAGGAAAAAAAAAAAAAAACCCAAAACACTACCATCTCTTTTAAAAGCGTGTTGCCATCCTTGGTGAGTTTAATGTCACCAGCTCCACCAACAAGCCTAACAACGATCATATAATCAATTTTAGAACTCCAAAAAGAAGTGAAAGATAAGTCGAGTAATAACAACAACAACTTACATTTTAATAGTGCCCTTGGGTCCGAGGTTGGTTTTGAGGACATCCTGCAAACCTTTGGCGGCATTGATATTCATATGAAGTGCCGCTGACTTGTTCAGAACCTCCGCATTCGGATTCAGCACCCTCAACGACATTGTATCGCAATTTTTCCGATCTCTACAATTACAGAACACGTCAAATACCTATCTTTCCCACTAAACAACAACGCATAAAGTACGAATGTAGGGAGAGAAAGAGAGTACCGGTACCGCGAATTGCAAGAGTAGATCGAGATGCGAAGAGGGTATGGAAGTGTGTGTGCGGGCGTGAGCGATAGAAGGGAAGAGGGTTTTAGGGCTTTCTGGAAGGGTTTGTGTTTACTTTTTCTTGATGAAGTGAAAGAAATGAATGAAACGTCATCGTATTTATGAGTTCCATGCCCAGGAGAAATTTACCCTGTTTGGTTCGAATAGAAATCTGATTTTCACCAGGGATTCACAACTTTTTAATTAAATAATTCTTCAATTTTTATCAAAATTTATTAAAATTTGAGTTTAATCTCCATCAAATTGGATTTAAATTTTAATAAAAATTGATGAAATGTATGGTTAAAAATTGATAAAAATTGTTAGTTCACTAAATCCCTATTTGGTAGGAACTTTAATTTAGATTTTAATTAAATCAAAGTTAACAAATAATTTTAACAACATATTTGTAGCGTGTTTGGGAGGGATTAAAATCAGATTAAAATTGAAAAACTAGCCGTTATTGTTGACTTTTGTGAGATGAGGAGAATTCACAACGGCCATATTTTCAATTTTAATTGGCTTTTAATCTGTACCAAACAGGCCCTTGATGAGATTCACAACTTTTCAATTACATATTTCATTAACATTTATTAAATTTACTAAAAATTTTATTTTAATTCACATCAAATAGGGATTAAATGTGTAGTTAAAGTTAAATTTGAGGAAGAATGAGTTAAAAAAGAAGGGGGCCAAACTTGGACTTAGCAAAGTTGATAAATATTTTATACCTATTATATATCATGTGTTTCGGTTTAATTACAGGGTGGTGTGATAAAGATTTTGAGAAGGACAAAACAAAAAAAAAAACCAAAATAAAAAAAAATGTATCATATTTGGATAAAAGTTAATGAAACGTGTTATTAAAAATTGATTAAAATTATTAGTTCGTGAAATGTGTCGTTAAAATTAATATTTGATCGATTAAAAAGTTGACAAAATGTTTAAAAAAATTTACCAAACAAGCACTAAGAATAAGGCTGATAACCCAAGAATAACTAACCAGAGTGGATGAATTGATTTTTGAAACTTTTTCGACAATTAGTCTCAAAACTATTTAATACACAAGACATAAATGCAAATTGTAATAAGAGAAGTGAATATGCAAATTTGATAACTTAATTCAAGTTTTGTCACTTAAGTAGATATAGCACAATGTACATAGCAATTTAAAATAAAGTGCAATAA
>CAIGRK010230938.1:0-25731 GCA_903798315.1 Fraxinus greggii
TTTTATGTAGGGAGTGTTTGATTTTTATTTATTAACTAAAAGCGTAGTATTGTCTTTTTAACAAAATCATATTTTGTAATTGTTTTATTCACTTAAGGGCATTTTCGTCTTTTGAACACAATTAGGCCACTTTGGAAATATGCATTTGTGGAAAAGTCAAAGTCGAATTTTGACCTTTTGACCAAGAATTTTTTAAAAGAACCCTATAACTTGGGAGGTGGAAGGCACAGTGGAAAGAGAGTATTTCTTTAATTATAAACCATGTATCGTCGATATTCATCAAATAATTGGGTCCATATATTCATTTTGAATCTTTTGAATTTCTTTGATTCTTTTTCTTCAGTTAGTTCATCAATATTTATCTCATAGTAGTCATCTTCATTGCTTTGGGCATAATCTGTTTTTGAACTCGTTGGAGAAAAATTGTCTTGAATGGAGTTCGATTTCTTTGAAGTTGATTCAGCCATAGCAGAATTTTTTTCAAAAATAATTGCTGATTCTTCTGGTGTCTTGCATTGATGAAACATCGATAATTGTCTTGACTTTTCTGCAAGGAAAATGACATGATTTTCTTGATCTTTTTTAGAGACTTTTGGAACGCCAATATTCCTTTATTCTTGAATCCAGCGTCTATAGGACAGCAATTGGTTTCATGGAATTTGGATCGCCATTTAATTTTGAATCTCTGAACTATACTTTTACATTATATTCGGAGCGTGGTCTTTGAAAGATATTGAAGTCCCAATAGAATATTCATGAGACTTTGAGATTGAAAGAGATCTAGAACAAAATATTTTCATGAGGCTTTGGAAACTGTTTTACCTCTGATTTGAAGTGTTCGAATTCTTAATGAGTGAGAATGGTAAAACTTTCTCATCAAGTCCAAAATATTCAAACCATATTTGAAACCATTTTGAAAAATTTGAAGGACATGCTTGGCTAAAAAGTATAAATCAGGAATGAGTCACTGTTCTAAATTAAAAAGAAAAAATGATACCAAGCATCTTTATAGTCTAAATAATTGAAATGAGATTTGAACGTTTCATCCTTAGACAAACGCATTCGTTTCTTATCTCATGGGTTCTATCCCAAGTCTTCATAAGACAAAACACTTTGTATATTTAATTTTGAAAAAATAATTTGGTTTTTGAGGGTTTGAAGTATAGGTTATGATAGCCGGTCCAGTTTTAATAAGAATGGCTTCACAAAATGCTCTTATTTTTTGATATTTCTGGGCATAAAATGAAATTAATGAGGGAAAAGATCTTGAAGGCATTCGTTTAGAGATGAATATCTATATGGCCATGATATTTTCATTTCGAAAACAAGTGATTGAAGTGGTTTTGTAAAATAATGAACGGTTTTTTAATGATTGAATTTTGATAATTTGACAGAACTGTGGAACGACTCTTTTGAAATTTAAGGCTTTGGCAAATCAGAAATTTCCTTATTTTGAATCTTCCAGGTTTTTGGAAAGTAGAGAAGGATAAATTTTTTAGGCTAAGGTTGTTTTTTGAGAAGTTTTTGAAAGCATAGGAATTGAAGCTTTCTTTTTATTTTTCTGCGAGGAAGAATCCGTTGATATTCTCACAATCTCTCTCAAGAAGACATTTTTTGTATAAAACTCTCTTGTTAAGAAGTCTACGAGAACGTTTGATCTTACATGTATATAAAGAATTTCAAAATCAAAAAAGGACAAAATAGCCTGACATCTTGCAAAAATTTGCTTTGAAACAAGATTTTTGACATCTTTTGAAACTTTACAATTAGTTTTTAAAATAATTTTTTTATTGATTAAATCATATTGGAATTTGAAATACATAAAACTTATGATAAAATTTCCTTTTTGGTAGTTGAATAATTCTTTTGAGGGCTGGTCCACACTCCTAAATTGAATCTCAACAGCTATTCTTGACTAGACTATTTTAAAATCTGTTTTAACACCCCCACCATATCTTATGTCCGATGCATCAGTTTCGACAATAATAGAGGCTAAATTGTCGATAATTGAAAGATACGGAATACTTTTGACAGCGGTTTTAACTTTTTAGATAGCTAAAGGATGTGCTGGGGCCCAGGTAGTGGATACTTTTGTGACCTTTGAAAAAATGGAGCACAAAGCAGCCGTATAATTTTGATAAAAATGGATGTATAATTGACACGGCCTAAAAAATGGTGTAAACTTGTCTTATCTAGAAATTCATCAAGAAAATTATCCATAAATTCTAGACTTTTTTGAATAGGGGTAATGGTTCCTAGATGGATGTAATGGCCTAAGAACCTAATGCGAGTTTGAAAAAGAATAATTTTCTTAGCTAAAACAGCTAATCCGTTATTTTTTATAACATGAATAAATGATTTGATATGCTTGAAATATTGTTCTAAACTTTCAAAATAGATTAGAACATCATCAATATAAACAATGATAAAATTTTGATAAGGATTGAAAATATCAATCATAATTTTTTGAAATTCGAAAGGAACATTTTTGAGGTTGGTATCAGAGCAACGAGTACTTAGGTGGGGTTATTGTGATTGTACTATTTTAGGTACAGTGTAAAGGGAGAAGCTGGTTACATTAGAAACTACTCAATAGCGTTGGTCGCCCCGTGAAGTCAAGAGTACATTGGGTGTTCCCATTGTAGGTTGGGTTAGATTCAGTCTATCATGTAGCATTGCGTCTATAGTAGTATGTCATCATAATTTCATTATAATCAATCAAGTCTTCTATTTCAAATTGGTTTAGGAGATTTGATGGTTCTAGAAATAGAACAGATAATCTTTCAAACACTTTTCATAGGACAAAAAGAAATTGATCAAGATCATGCATCTGCATCACCAATTGATAATTTCAATTCTCGTGAACTTCAAATTGCTCAAATTGAACAAAAACTTCTTAATTGAACCATTCTGAAGGTAGACAAGAGTTCTATCTATGAAATAGGAAAGTTTGATTTCCGTCAAAATTATGTTATCAAGACTTTTGAGCAAACTCTTGCAATAAAAAATCAAACAGCTCAAATAAATCTATTTTCAAAAGACAATATTCAAACACTTAGAAAGAGATTTAAATATCATCACGTGGGACTTATTCAAATTGTCGTCAAACAATTGTTTAGATTTGGTCTAGACATTCTTATTCTCTTAACTTTTAGAGATAAGAGATTTCTCAAATTTGAAAATTCATTATTATCCATTTTAGAATCAAATCTTGAAAATGGTCCAATTTTTTTCGAATTGTTATCCAAACTTTACTATCAATCTCAATGATGGATGTATTCTTAACATTCTTTCTCTTCAAATTCAAACAAAAAAAATCTTGATTTTGATTATCGATCCAAAGCATTCGATGTAATATATCGGATATATTACAAGCTTATGATACTCAACTCAATATTCAAGCTCTTCGATCATCTCCCAGAGAAGAAAGCTTTCTTGTAGAGGTCAACCCTCTTCATTCCATTACTATGATTCCAAAAAATGATATCATCAGATTTTCAATCTAGAGGACTTGAATGGGATTTTGAAAATGGTCAAAACATAATTCCTCTTTCTATTTGCGCAACTCCAAATCAAATCATTTCCTTTTCTGATGAGCATGTCAAGATGATCTTTCATGGAGAAACATCAGAAGTTCTTCTAGGTCCTATTCTACCAGATCTGAAAATGGATATGAAATTCGTTTACAATCATCCATATTTTCAGTTTCTTCAAATAAACTCAAGGAAGTTGATTTTACTCCAAACATTCCAAAGACTCGATATACATCTGACAAAGATAATGAACCGGAACAACCTGATTCTCCAACTTTGTTTGATATGCTGCCTAATCCATTAGAAAGATTGAACTGTCATTGTAACGTTATTTCTTGGATTAATAACATAAAATCCCCAAAAAAACGTGTCCATTTACGATATACCCCATATCTATTGAAATAATAGAAAATCCACCTATTTGAAACATTTTGTGCGAAAAATCCCTACCGTCAAATTTATCATTAAAAACAGTAAAAATGCCAAAATTAAAAAGTAATAATTGCAATTTTAGTATCCAAACTTCTTATTATTATTTTTTACAAATTATACCAATTTTTTTTATATACCACCCACAATCCCAAACATTTAAAACTTTATTTTCCATCCCACCCTAGTTCATCTTATTCCCTAAAACTTTATTATTTTATTTAATCCCTTCCAAAACCCTCCTAAATTTCTCACCCCAAATTGTTCACACTTAAGACAGTTTGTAAGTAACTTGAGACTGAATGTACTTTACAGTCATAATTGTGTTCTACGGATGTAAAGACGTGCACTTGACCAATACTAAGCCATAAAACTCATTTACATAGTTCCAAAAACAAAAGGTTTCTACATTTTATACGAAGTGGAATCGACTACAAAATACCTAGCCCAAGTCAATGAATACTTATACACACGCACATATATGTATATATGTATATATTGCTCCTCATATCGTCCTTCAAAGATTCTTCAATTCAATTCAAGATAGTTTCAAGTCTGAAACTTTTAAGTATAAAAGAAGATGAAGACTCAAGACATCCTCAAGTGTGTTTTAGCGGGTGATAAAACATTTACAAGAAAGTTTTAGAATTATCCTTGTATTCTAAAGTTATCTTTTATCTTTCAATATTATAATTTTCAATCTTGTAATTTTCGATTTTATTCATCAAATAGAAATTTCTTCATTTGTTCTCTAAATTTTATCATTCTCTATCACTCTCGAACTATTTCCATGTACTTGGGCCGATTTTGGTATCAGAGTCATAAGCGTCTAAAGTGAAGTTATAGTGTCTTACTGTTATAGGTACTATGTCAAAGGAGAAATTGGTGTTAGCCTGGATGTCAACTAAATAGCGTTGGTCAGCCTTGAAGTTGGGGTTGGAATTGGTGGTCCCATTGTCGGCTTGGTTAAGTCAAGATCACACATTTGCATTAGATGATTTCAATTCTCATGAACTTCAAAATGAACAAAAACTTGAAAACTAGACTATTCTAAAAGTAAATAAAAAATCTATCTATGAAATAGGGAAGTTCAATTTTCATCAAGATTATGTTATCAAAACTCTTGAACAAACTATTGCTATCAAAAATCAAACTGTTTCAATAAATTTATTTTCAAAAAAAGCTATTCAAGCTCATAGGAAGAAAAAGTATTTTCATGTGGAGCTTGTTCAAATTGCTGTCAAACCTTTGTTTAGAGTTGGTCTAGACATCCCTATTCTTTTAACTCTCAGAGATAATAGTCTTCTTAGATTTGAACATTCATTATTATCAATGATGGATTCAAATCTCGAAAGTGGTCCTATATTTTCGAATTGTTATCTAAATTTTTCTATTAGTCTTCAACATGGTGCTATTATTAACGCTCTAAATCTTCAAATTTAAACTAAGAATTTTGATATTGATGATCGTTCAAAAGCATTTACTTTAATATATAGAATATATTATAAGCATATGAACACACAACTCAATATTCGTGCTCTTAGATCTTCTCCTAAAGATGAAAGTCTTTTGGTAGAAGTTAATCCTCTTCATTCAAACATTATAATTCCTAAGAGAATAACCTGGAATCTTCAATCCAAAGGACTTGAATGGGATTTTGAAAATGCTCAAAATCCAGTTCCTACTCCTAGAAAAATTTTAGATCAAATTATTTCATTTCCCGATAGACAAGTTAAGGTGATATTTGACAAAGCTTCTACATCAAATAATTTCCGAATGTCCTACTATTCTAGATCTGATAATCAGTTTCAATCTTTAAGATTTTCTACTTCTTCTGATAAGCTCAACGGTGTAGGTTTTGATAAGCTCCAAGAATTCCAAAAACTCATTACCATTCTGATAAAGATGATGAATAGGAACAGCCCGAATCTCCAACTTTATCTGATATGCTACCATCTGAGAAATTAGATCAACAGTGTAACGTCTCCTCTATTATTGATAGAAAAAATGAATTTAAGATAGATCAAACTCCTTCTATAAAAAATTTTAGACATACTCTCAAAAGGATGTTTTCAAAAGATGAGATTGAATATTTATGGGAAGAAATTTTTAATTCTCCAGGAGATTTTAGATTTTATGAATGGGCATATTTCAAAGTTTTTGGTAAAGGAATTTCCAAACAAAAATCTATTCAAAATACTAATTTTAACAAGAAAACATGGAAAACCTTATTTGGTCAAACTCTTCATTCTCAACATCCTCTAATGCAAGAAATTGTTGTTTCTCGTGGAAATACTGAAATTATTGCATCTCGTCTCAAAAAATTACATGATTAACTATACAGACGGAAGATTCTAATCCTATAGTTAAAGATGTCAAAAACATTATGTCCTAGAATAATTATTCTAATATTTTTCCTCAATCGTTTTCTTCTCAATTATCTAGAATTGAGAATAATTCTGAGTCTGATGCATCCCCATCGAAAAGGGAGCCTATTGATTCGAATATTATTGCGACAAATCTTATTTTTAAACCTACTGATTCAAAAATGCTTCTAAAATTAAAGAGAGGTACTCTTTCATCTTAATCAAGTATTTTACAAGAACTCGTAAATCAAATTTGTAAACTAGGAAACTCTGAGAATATCAATACTGTTGATAAAATTGAAAACCTTAAATCTCAATTTATTGAGGATAAACCTCTTCAAATTAATAAATTTGGAGGACCCATTTAAAGCGTTCAACCTATTAATCAAATTCAACTTCAAAAATGGTATTGCAATATGACTATTATAGTCAACAGAGAATTCAAGCTTCATCTAAGAATCTTAATTGATTTTGGAGCTGATCAAAATTGCATTAAAGAATGATTAATTCCTACCATATATTTTGAAAAAATTACTAAGCGTCTTTATGGTGCTAGTGGTAAAAAAAAAAACTCAATAATCAGTACAAACTTTCAAAAGTTCATGTTAGTAATTCAAATATTTATTTTAAAAATATATTTTACTTAGTCAAATATTTAGACCAAGAAGTTATTCTTGGTATCCCTTTCATTGTTTAAATTTATCATTTTCAAGCCAATACAAAAGGTTTTATTATCAATATTTTGGGACAAGAAATATTTTTTGAATTTACAAATGCTCCATCATATAAAGATGTGAACACTTAGAAAGAAGCATCAATATCAAAATTAAATAATAATATTAATTTTAAAAGGAAACATATTCAATTTCTTAAAGAAAAATCAGGTTTCAAAGAATTGGAGAACAATTCAAAGATCCTTCAATTATTGAAAAGATTTATTTGCTTCAAAAGAGAATTGAAGAAGAAATATATTCTGCTATTCCAAATACTTTTTTGGAATGGAAAGAAACATATTATTTCTTTTCCTTACAATATCGATTTTCATGAATCCAACATTCCAATAAAATCCTCTCATATTCAAATGAATTAAGAGTTACTTGATCATTGTAATGATATTATGCGCCCCTCTTTTCGAAAGATTACAAAGGAATCCGACCTCTAAGAATCATGAGCACACTTCAGCTGCAGGAAAAGTAAAAGATGCAGTTAAAAGTATACCATGTCTATCAATACTTGACCACTGACTCCATTATTATAGAAACCGATGCGTCAGATATAGGCTTTGGTGGATTCTTAAAACATTACCCTGTCAAGTATAGTCAAGTACGGCTGGTCAGATTCCATTATGGTGTTTAGATTAGTCCTCAAAGAAATTATTCTACATAAAAAAAAGAAAGTTTAGTAATTGTTTTATGTATTTAAAAATTTTAGGACGATTTAATCAATAAAGAATTTGTTTTAAAAACGTATTGCAAAACATCAAAAGAGGTTTTACAAATAGTCGTAAAAACCTTGTTTCAAAACAAAATTTCGCAAGCCATCTTATCATACTTTGATCTCAAAATTCTATATATACAAGGTAAATTAAACTTCCTTGTAGATTTCTTAACAAGAGATTCTACAAAACAAAATTGAGAGAAACGGTTGAGAGTTATGGATTCTTCTTCAAAGAAGAATAAAAAAAAAAACTCTTCATTTCCTATCTTTTCAATAGAATATTATACTCAAAATTCTTTTCATGATTCAAATAATAAAGGAAAAAGTTCTTTACCTTTCAAAAAACTACCCTTGCTTCAAAAAAACCCATTTATACAAACATCTCAGAATAAAAAGATCTGGAGAAAACAGACCCTCAAATTACAAAAAAATCGTTCAGATTGGATCTTAAAAACTACCAAATATCAACTCCTCAACATTATTTCATTACTTTACCAAACATATTCAAATTCCTATTTTTTGAAATGGAAACCTCTGGATCCATAGGTATTCTTCTCTTGAAGTATGTCTCTAAAATTTATTCCCCTTGCATTTCCATTTCATGCCAAGAAATATCAAAAAGACTACAACTTATTATGAAGTTATCCTAATCGAATCGGGATCAACCTTGATAACTCATTCTCAAAATCCTAAAAAGAAAAATTACGCTGATTTTTCAAAAAAAATCAATTCAAAGGGTATTGTCTTTTGAAGATTGGGGGCAAAATCCATAGAATGAGGAGAAAATGCGTTTATCTACGGATGACTTATTTGAATCTTATTTCATTTATTTTGATTATCAAGATGCTTGGTTCAATACCTTTTATTTTAGACCAGTGACATATTTCTAGTTTATCCTTTTCAACCAAGCATGTGTTACAAATTTTTCAAAATGGATTCAAAATTGGTTCGAATATTCTGGACTCGACGAGATGGTTTTACCCAATCTTATCGTCAAGGGTTCGACCACTTAAAAAAAGAGGCAAAATCATTTTTAAAACCTCAAGAAAATCTTTTATTTCAATTTGCTCACAACCTTAAAATCTCGTGGATTTTCTGCTGGGACTATCAAGTTGTTCAAAATATAAGCTTCGAATTCAATGTCAAAAGAATAGTCAGTATGATCAAAGTTAAATGGTGGTCAAACTTCCAAGAGACAAATTGTTTCCCTAAGCCTGTAAACTCATAGATTCACGAACAAATAAATATTGGTGTTCCAAAACTATCAAAGAAAGAATTGGATAAACACACCAATTTCCTTGTTGAAAAATCAAGATTTATGACCATGTTCAATCAGTGCAAAACTCCGGAAGAATTACAAATTATTTCACAAAAAATTGCTTCATCGACAGAGGCTTCTTCAAAGAAATCAAAATCAAATGATGATGAGTATTCTCAATCAGAATCAAGAGGCAATGATCAACATGTGTTTTGGGTTAGATAACATTGATCATTTGATTAAGAAAGAATCTTAAAGAAATTCAAAATGACTACATGGACCCAGTTTTTTAGATGAGTATCGAAATTACCCGGTTCAAGGTTCAAGAAAGTGCTCTTTCAAACGCGTTTGCCGCCAAAAAAGTTATTCCTACTAACTTCCTCGACACTCAAAAATGGACAGAAACTTTATTAAAACAACTTTAATAAAGTAGATTCGATAATTCCAAAGGTCGGGAGGAAATAGATAAAAATTCAGAAGTTATGAATGACAAAGTTGCGTAGACAATGAAGAACAAGGACGGATATTATTGCTCTCCATATCGTCCTTCAACGATTCTTCAATTCAATTCAAGATAGTTTCAAGTCCAAAACTTCAAGTAGAAAGGAAGATGAAGACCCAAGACATCCTTAAGTGTTTTTAACGGGAGATAAAACATCTATAAGAAAGTTTTAAATTATCCTTATATTCCAAAATTTTCTTTATCTTTCAATATTGTAATTTTCAATTTTATTCATCAAATAAAAATTTCTTCATTTTTACTCTAAATTTTATCATTCTCTATCACTCTCGAACTATTCTCGTGTACCTGGGCCTTGAAACTATGTTGAATTGAATTGAAGAATCTTTGAAGGACGATATGGGGAGCAATAATATCTGTCCATATTTTTCATTACCTACCATAACTTTTAAATTTTTGTCCATCTATTCCCAACTTTTTGAATTATGGAATCTACTTTATTTAAGTTGCTTTAATAAAGTTTTTGTCCATTTTTTAGTGTTGGTAAAGTAGGTAGGAATAGCTTTTGTGGTGGCAAACACATTTAAAAGAGCACTTTTCTTGAACCTGGTAATTTCGATATTCATCTAACAAACTGGGTCCATGTAGTCATTTTGAATTTTTTTGAGGTTTTTTGCTCAATCAAATCGTCAATGTTATCTAACCCAAAACATGTCTTCATTGTTTAAGCATAGTTTGTTGATTTTGATTAACAAGAATCGTCGTCATTTGATTTTGATTTCTTTGAAGAGGCCTCTGCCAATAAAACAATTTTTTGCGAAATGATTTGTAATTTTTTCTGGAATTTTGCACTAATTGAATATGTCGTAAGTCTTGATTTTTCAACATTTGATCACCATTTAAATTTGAGCATTTTGACTGTACTTTTGACATTGAATTCGAAGCTTGTTTTTTGAACAACTTGATAGTCCCATGAGAAAATCTATGAGACTTTAAGGTTGTGAGCAAATTGATATAAAAGATTTTCTTGAAGCTTTAAAAATGATTTTGCCTCTTTGTTGAAGTGTTCGAACCATTGACGAGTAAGACTGGGTAAAATTGTCGTTCGAACCAATTTAGAAACTATTTTGGAAATTTTGTAACACATTCTTGGTTGAACCAGGAACGTGTCACTGGTCTAAAATAAAAGGTATTGAACCAAGCATCTTGATAATCAAAATAATTGAAATGCGATTCAAATAAGTCATCCTTTTATAGATGCATTTTCTTCTCATTCCATGGGATTTGTCCCCGGTCTTCAAAAGACAATACCCTTTGAATTGAATTTTTTAGAAAATCAACATAATTTTTCTTTTGAGGATTTTTAGTATGCGTTATTATGGTTGATCCTGATTTGATTAAGATAGTTTGATAACAAGCTCTACTCTTTTTGATATTTCTTGACATGACATGAAATGAAAATGCAGGAAAATAAATTTTAGAGACATTCTTCAAAAGAAGAATACCTATCGATTCAAGAGTTTTCCATTTCAAAAAGGGGAATTTGAATGTGTTTGGTAAAGTAATAAAACGATGTTGAGGTGTTGATATCTGGTAGTTTTCTGATCAAATTTGAACAGTTTTTGTAATTTGAGGTTTGTTTTCTTTAGAGATCTTTTTACCTTGGGGTGTTTGAATGAATGGGTTTTTTGAAGCAAGAGTAGTTTTTTTCTTTTGAGAGGTAGAAGAACTTCGTCCTTCATTATTCATACCATGAAAATAGTTTTGTATGCAATCTTCAATTGAAAGGGTATGAATTGAAGATTTTTCCTTATTCTTCTTTGAAGAAGTATCCATAACTCTCAACTATTTCTCTCAATTTTGTTTTGGAGAAACTCTCTAGTTAAGAAATATGCACGAAAGTTTGATTTACCTTGTATATATAGAATTTTGAAATCAAATCATGATAAGATGGCAAGACTTGTTTTGAAACAAGGTTTTTTACATCTTTTTTGTAAAAAGTCCTTTGATGCTTTGCAATTTGCTTTTAAAACAAATTCTTTATTGATTAAATCGTCTTGAAATTTTGAAATACATAAAACAATTTCTAGAATTTCTTTTTTGATGGTAGAAGAATTTCTTTGAGGGCCAATCCAAACAACAAAATGGAATTTTACCAACTGTTCTTGACTAGACTTGACAAGAATTTATTTCTAGACTCCACCAAAGCCAATATCAAATGCATCGGTTTCTACAATAATGGAGGTAGTGGGATCAAGAATTGATAGACATGGTTTACTTTTGACAGCATCTTTAACTTTTTATACAGCTAAAGTATGCTCATGGCTCCAAGAGACCGGATTCTTTTGTAATCTTTTGAAAAGAGGGGTGGATAGTATACTTATCTCTATAATAAAGTCGGGCACATAATTGACACACACTAAGAATCTTTTCAGACTAGCTTTATCTAAGATTTCATTAGGAACTTGTCGGTGAAATCAAGACTTCTTTGAATTTGAGTAATGGTTCCTAAATGAATGTTATGGTCTAGGAACCTAATGCCTGTTTGACAAAGAACAACTTCTTAGTAGAGACTGATAAACCATTATTCTTACAAGATTAATGAATGTATTGATATGCTTAAATTGTTGTTCTATACTTCTTGAAAATATGAAAACATCATCAATATAAACAATAATTAAGTTTTGAAAAGGATTAAAATAATCATTGATGATTTTTTCGAATTTTAAAGGGGCATTTTTTAGACCAAACGGCATAACATTTCACTCGTGTTGTCCAAAATGTACATTGAATACAGTTTTATATATATCTTCTTCTTCAATTTGAATATGCCAAAATCCTAACTTCATATCAAATTTTGAGAAAATAAAATCTTTGAATAATCTTTTTGATAGATCTTTTTTTTTTTGAAGTAATGGATATTTTATCCATTGAAGAGCATTATTGAGGGGTTTTGTTAACGAGTCGCAAAGTTCATAATTCGATCTCGGCAGAATTATTAACATAAAAATCTGATCAACTCCAAGGTGATTTGCTGGGCCGAATAAAATTCTTTTTCAATAAATCTTGGATCTCCTTGATACAATGATCAAGTGATTTTTTATTCATTTGAATAGGACGGGATTTTGTTGGAATGTTGGATTCATGAAAATTAGAATTGTAAGGAAGAGAAACAACATGTTTATTTCTATTCCACAAAGCATTTGGAATAGTAGAAATTGTTTCTTCTTCAATTTTCTTTTGAAACATAGAAATCTTTTCAATAATTGAAGGATCTTTTAATTGTTCTTCAATTCTTTGAAACCTAATTTTCTTTAAGAAATGGAATATGTTTCCTTTTAAAATCAATATTATTAATTAATTTTGGTATTGATGGTTCTTTTAAGGCATTCACATCTTGATATGATGGAGGATTTGTAAATTCAAAAAATATATTTTTGTCCCAAAACATTGGTAATTAGCTATGTCAACGAGCCGAGTCGAGCCCGAGCCGAAAAAAAAAAGCTCGAGCTCGGCTCGAGCTTTCTTAATCGAGCTTTTTTTGGGCCCGAGCCGAGCCCGGCCAAAAAATAAGGCTCGGCCCGAGCCCGAGCCGAGCCGGCTCGGGTATTTTTTTTTTTAATTCTCTCTTAGCCTCGTAGCTAACTGCTATAGCAGGCAGCTGCTTGTAGGCAGCTATTTAGGCAGCTTTAAAAAAAAATTATTTTAATTTTTTTTTTGTTAATTATGGACCAGCCCGTGACCACACGGGCCTGCCCCGCTTGGGCCGACCCCCAAAATGGGGGCTTGTCCCGAGCCTAGGCTCGGTTCCAACGAGCCGGGCCCGACTCGGGCAGAGCCCGAGCCGACGAGTTTTTTTTGTCATCCCTATTGGTAATAAAACATTTTGAATTGGCTTGAAAATGATAAATTTGAATAATGAAAGGAGTACCAAGAATAACTTCTTGGTAAATCTTTGATTAAGTAAAATATTTTTTAAAAACTATATTTGAATTACAAGCACGAGATTTTGAAAGTTTGTACTGAATATTAAGTTTTTTCACCACTAGTACCATAGATAAGATCAGTAATTTTTTCAAAATATTTGATAAGCTCAGTATTTTTTCAAAATATTTGGTAGGAATTAATTCTTCTCTTATGCAATTTTGATCAGCTCTAGAATCAATTAAGATTCTAGTATGAAGCTTGAATTCTTTGTTGACTATAGTAGTCATATTGCAATGCCATTTTTAAAGCTGAATTCGATTAATAACATTAATATATTCTTCTTCACTTTGAGGATTTTCACGAAAATCTTGAATAGTATCTTCGTCTTCTGATGAATCATGAAAACGGTTGTCTTGTTGTTCTAGACTCTTAGTCTTTAAGAAAGCAAATTCCGTTTTTATATCTTTCATTTGCTTTTCTAACGAAGCAATCTGAGATTTCATCTCATTGACTTCGTGTTTTAGGAAGATTTTGAATAAGATGATCTTGAAGAACCTTTTTCTTTGAATCGGTTTAATATATTATTCATATTAAACGGAGTAATAGAAGGTTTTGAAGGTAAAAAAAGAGGAGAACTTACTCTTTAATTGAGGACTTCCTATTTTCACAATTATTTCTTGAATAAGTTCTTCTTATTCAGTAAGAACGTTTATAGTTTTACAACCACAAACTTATTTAACTTGGCTTGAGGTAGAAGAGGAATTTGAACTAGTTTCAATATTAGAATCTTCTTGATGTTGATAGACAATTTAAAGTTCAGAATCCAAATTTTATACGTCCGAACTTGAGTTGAGTAAGTTGAGAAGTTCAAGCTTAACTTCTTCATCAATTTGAAGATTGTTAATGTTTCCCTTCATAGGACATTTATTTGACTAATTGTCGATTGATTGCATTTCCAGCAAGTAATATTAGACGGTTTTGAAAATCTTTTCTTTAACAACATTCCTTTTGAACTTTTCTCAGGGTAATTTTGGAAAGTATTTTTCTTTTGAATTTTTTTTTTTTGAAAAAGATCTTTTTCTCCAATGAGAAGGAAGGTTTTTCTTTTTAGATTTTGAGGATGGAGAGATGATCTTTTCAAATTCATATTGTTCACAAAAAGATCCTAGTTCTTTTCGACTATCAAATCTTTATGCTTTCAATTTGACTTTGAGATTAAGGTCATTGCACAATGCTAATCCTTCCTTATTGACAAAATTAATTATTTCACCATAAATAAGTGCAGCGTAAGGGATTGAATCATTATATTTGAGTTTAATGAAACTTCTAACCCTTTCGGCAAAGAGTTTTGGAAATTCAAAAATAAATCATTCTTTTCAAAAAGATTGATTGCAGTAATCTCTAATCATTACTCTGGTAAGAAACGTAGCTTTATACCAACGAAAGTCATAAAGCTTAGAATGACTTAGGTTTAATAAAACCTCATATGACCTTTCTTGAATGAGAGGAGTACCAATGAAGTACTTTAATATTGAATATATTGAAGTATTGAAACTATCATTTTGATGTGACTCATTGGCAGCGTTATGAATTTTTGACCTATCTTTATCATTGAGATAGTTATTCCACCAAAATTTAATTTGTCTGATAAACCCAGTAATTAAATTTACATAGGCAGTTGAAGGATGAACATCATGACTGAGATATGCATTATAGCATACAACCATGTTTTCAATAGTTCTGATAATTTGAAATTATGTAAGACCATCAATATTCCATTCAATGATCTCATCTCCAAAATATGATTTTTTTAGATTTTCCCTTTTCCTCATATAACATATCATGATAAAAATGATGATTGGAATAGGTTGGAAGCTTTAAATGTTGTCCTCTCAATTTATTAATTTGAAGATGTTCATCCTCAATAAAATTGAGATTCAAGGTTTTCAAGATTATCAACAGTATTGATATTCTTAGAGTTTCCTAGTTTAGAAATTTGATTTACAAGTTCATGTAAAATACTTGATTCAGATGAAATAGTATCTTTCTTTAATTTGGAAGCATTTTCAAATCAGTGGGTTTGAAAATAAGATTTGCCGCAATAATATTTGAATCAAAAGGCTTCTTCCCCTCTCTTTCGGATGAGGATGCCTCAAGACTTAGAATTATTCTCGATTCTAGATAATCGAGAACAAACAGATTAAAGATCATATTAGTATAATTGCTCTGGGACATAA
Organism: Fraxinus greggii; assembly: GCA_903798315.1. Lineage (NCBI taxonomy): Eukaryota > Viridiplantae > Streptophyta > Magnoliopsida > Lamiales > Oleaceae > Fraxinus > Fraxinus greggii. The sequence continues at coordinate 15,648 of CAIGRK010230938.1, forward strand.
TGTTTTTGACATCTTTGACTGTAGAATTAGAAACTTTCGTTCGTATAGCTAAATAAGGTAATTTCTTTAGAGGAGATGCAATAATTTCACTGATTCCATAAAAACAACAATTTCTTGGATCAGAGGATGTTTGGATTGAAGAGTTTGACCAGGTGAAGTTTTCCATGTTTTCTTGTTAACATGGGTATTTTGAAGAGATAATACTATTTCCATGTTTTTGCTCTATCTGGGCTATTTGAAGTCCATTTGAAGTAAAATCGTGTAATGCATATGCATGATTTTGTTCTAATTCTTCATCATCATTTTGAAATAAGTTTGACATGTTATCTCTTCTATTTGAAACACTACATTTACTAAACCAGTTTGACATAAAAGACATAATAGATCAGATGCAAGAAAATAGTAGCTTACTATTGTAAACACTATGCTTACATGATATACTGATGATATGCAAAGCCTACGATGGAACCACCTAAATGCCAACTTTGACAATACGACTGACCAATGCTTCAGTAGATGTTCATGCTCACACCAAGTTTTCCTTTGACACAGCATCTAAAATAGCTTGACACTATTCACTCACTCTAAACTCTTATGGCTCTAATACCAAAGAGGCACTGGGACAGAGGAGATGTACAAGACTATAGAGACAAGGTAATAATAAAGAAACTTTAATTTATTTGATATTACAAGATTGAGAACTAAAATTAAATTCTAAAATTGAAAATTACAATTGAAAAATCTTTTTAAAAGAAAGCTTTAAAATGATAAAGATAATCTAAAACTTTATTGAAGATGATTTATCTCCCGCTAAATCACATTTGAATAAGTCTTCTGCCTTCTGCTTCCTTATATAGATGAAACTTTGGACTTCAAAACTTCTTGAATTTGATAAAGGAATCTTAAAGGACGATTTGGGGAGCAACAAAATTTGTCTTTTGTTTGTCTTTGTATGCCATACTTTGAATGATTGTCCTTTTCCACCCAGCTTTTTGAATAATAGGCCATTACTTTATTAAAGTTTCTAAAGTTTTTTTTTTCCATTTTTTATTGTCGATAAGGGTAGCAAGAATAATTTGATTAGTGGAAAAAACATATTGAAAAGTAAATTATTTGATGTCTGGACCTTGTAATTTCTTAATTCATCAAGGAAACTGGATCCATATAATCATTTTGAAGTGGTATTTCTTTTATTTTCTTCTTCAATCAAGTCATCAATATGATCTAGATCAAAGCACATATCTTCGTTACTTTTTTCATAGTCTGTTGAATCAGATTGAGAAGAATCATCTTTTGAGTCTGATCTTTTTGAAATAAAATATTTTCTTAAGGTTTCAAAAAAGATTTTACCTTATTTTTTAAGAATTCGAAACCTTAACTAGTAAGACTAGGTAAAATAGTCTCATTAAGACCAAAATGTTCAAACCAAGTTTGAAACCATTTTGGAAAAGTTGGAAAACAATTTTGATGAAAGAGAATAAACCAAAAGTGTGAAACTGGTCTAAAATTAAAAAAAAAAAACATTAAACGAGACCTCTTGATAATCTAAATAATTGAAAAGAGTTTCAAATAAATCGTCTTTTGAGAGACGCATTTACTTCACTTTCCATGGGTCATGTCCCAGTCTTCACCGCTCCAATTGCCAGATCTGCTGTCGCTGCCACCAACAAAAATCTCAGCCACCATCGAATCCAACAAACCCACCACAGACGCCAGATCCAACAAAGGCACCACTACCCAAACACCATCAATAAATCAAATCCAACATTATCGCACCCTACAACTGCCATCACCACAAAGCCAACACCATAACCAAAATATCACTCGATGAGGATGAAAGCCAGCCAATCAGATCTAGAACCAAAAGAGAAAAGGTGGGACAGAGAGGCGCTTGATATTATTCTTGTTTAGGTACTCAACGACGATGAACGTTTTTGTTGTTGTCGGAGCTCCTGAACGCACCGCACAGTAACGTCGTCAACGACGCTTTTCGACGACGGCTAGAGAGAGAAGAGAAGGTAGGATAGAGAAAAGAGAGAAAATAAAGATAATGAAGATGATTAGGGTTTTGGTGTTGGTGGTTGGATATGGGTTGAGTGGGATGAATATGTATATTTAATTTTAAATATAATTATTAATATTTAAAATTTTAATTATCATTTGATTTTTGGGAAAAAAAAAACTTGTAAATCTTAATTTTAAAATGAGAAGTTTAAAACTCTGGTAGGCTATAATTTCCACTTCTTAAAAGGCATTTATGAAAATTGGATGGACCGATCTATTCAACAAGAGAAAATGAAAATTGGCCTCAAATTCGATTCGATCACAATATGCTTTCCAAAAAGTAAAAAATTTGTAAATAAACCAATGAACTAACCGATTTTGTACAAATTTGATTAAATATAAAGTGCAATTATTATAGGGTAATCGAAGTAAAATACCTTATCGTTTGCCTCCATTGTACAAATTGTTTATATTATTTTAATTTTGACATTTTTTTGTGCAAAATATTCATACAGTCCATTTCTCTATTAAAACCTGTAAAATAACGAATTTATCATTATCTTTAAATAAATAAAAAATAATAATTGCAGTTTGATTTCAAAATCATTTTTTGAATGCATCCCACTTAAAAAAATAGAAATATATGCTAAAAAAAATAATATCATCTAACACCAGTAGTACTAAAGTACCTGTTTACATGATATTATGTGATAAGTTCAATTAAAAGGTAAAATTATGTGATTCGTTTAATAGAACCAGTAATTTAATGATACTAATGTTGGCATCTTAAACACCGTTGATACTAAATAGCATTACTTAAAAAAGAAGAAGAAGAATAGAAGAAAGAAAACCATGCCCAACCAAACCCTTTCAACAGCACCACTCCTCCCTTCCCCTCCCACTTTCGCGTCGCCACCACCAGTACCTCCCACAAACCATCGCCACAGACCGATGTCCAATTCAATCATCCAAAGTTACATTAACCGATAAAAACCAAACCAAGAATCAGTGGCGGACATAGATATTTTAAATTAGTGTGGCACAATCAAATTTGCAAAGAAATTATGAAACATAGGATCAATATACAGTAAAAGTTGATAATTATTGTATGGGTTGTTTGGATTTTATGTTGACATGATTAAGTCATTTAATTTATATATATATAGTTCCATAATTACATAATTTGTTACTAAAATAACTCTTCTTAAACATATAATATAATATAAGTAAATTTATTTATTTTTAGTATTTAATTATTTAAATGAGATAATTCAATATAATATTAGACTAAACAAAGATCTTGAAATCGGATTTTGGTGCCACTCATAATAAAAATTATGTATGACTGTACTCATGAAGAAAAACAAATTGGATTTGAACTTGAAGTAGTATATTGAAAATAAAATTTAAATAATAAGGTGTAAAATCTAATAATTTTAACATTGAAATGAGATAATTCAGAACCAACAACACACCCTCAACCCGAAAAAATTAATAATAAAGAGATAACTAATTAAAGAAACTCTCATTATGATACCATTTCTCCACATATAATTTTTAAATTAAAGGTACTATACAAATCGTATAGACAATTTCTTAAAAATTAGAGGAATTGTTAAAAAAAATTTACTAATTCTTCACTATTCGAAAAAAAAATTTATTAGTGATTGTAAATGATTGATTTTTTTCAATCTTTCCGACCTTGATTCTGTAAGAGCAAGTTAGAAAGATTGACATATAAAATCATCTCGTTTAATTGGTTAAAAATTGAACTTGACACTAGATTTTTTCTTAACGGAAAACGGAAAATGAAAAGTAAATGATGGATGAACTAAGAATCTAAAATATTAAAATGAGATATGTTTCATTCATTGGAAACTTATTACATAATTTGTGGCCTCAAAGAGAAAGTAAACACCATAAAAGAAAAAATAAATTGAGTAAAGAAAAATATAAAACTCTTTATAAAAATAAAAAATTGGTGGAGCATGTGACCCCATACCCACCATGCCCACCTTGGTTCTGCTAATGCCAAGAACCCTGCTCCTAAATCAACAATATTATAAATGATATTGTCTCACTGCAACCAAATCAACTCTTCAAACCACTGGATTCAACAAATGAAGGCAACCCATTTGACATATTCAGTTACAAATTCCAAAAATTCCATAATAAATATTTGAAAACTGAATCAAATAAGTTCATGAAAGGGAACTAATGTGAAATTTTATAAATTAAAAACTGGTTGCGGTCTTGGGCAGTAGGCTGGAAGTCAGTATCAGATGAGACAAAGGAGGGGTATTGCAATTTGATTCAAAGGAGTCACCTTTGGTGGCTAAGTCTGGACCCTTGGCAACAAATATTTGAATTGGTCGTTGCTCTCTTTTTTCTACATAAATGTTACTCCTAATCAAAATGTAAGTCAAAATAAAGATATAACGTGTTTTGACGTTCTAACTTGATGTTACTTACTACTCTATGAACGGTATATTTATTATATATATGTTATTTAATCACTATTCGATTTAGCTTAAAAAGTAAATAAAAATCTAACTCAAAGTAAATAATTAATTATAATCACATTTTTTTTATGGGATTCGAAACTTTTCAACCACATATGTCATCAACTTTTACCAAAATCTGCTAAGAATTTGATTTTTATATGAATCAAAGAAGGGCCTAATATAAAATTTATATTCATTTACTTATTATATGACTAGTCATTTAGAATTCTACCGTGGCTAATATTTAATTTTACATCCTTTCAAAGCAGTGTAGGTTGATGGACCTACAAGAGATCGATTCGACTAAATTAGAAAAGAGAGAAAAGTATGAGTGATAAAAAAAAAAAGAAAAAAAAATTCAGGTGACAAACTTGACAAAGCTCAAATCAATTCAAGACTAGTTCAAAACGAAAATTTGTCACGTATTGAATGATAAAGTGATCGCAATATATCAACACGTCGTTCAATTAGTTTAGAGTGTTATGAGACATTAAATAATGATATTTAGTATCGGTGATATTAAGCATCGGTCCAAATATCAGCATATTATAGGTTCTATTAATTATGTCATAAATCATTGTATTTAATTGAATTTATAATTTAAAGTCATAAATGTAGCCATCTAGACAGATGTTAAACAACAATGATATTAAATAGGGTAGTGCTACTTACCACAGTTGATTTTAAAACACCAGTCTAGTAGACGTTAATATAGCATTAAATTAAAATTATTTAATTATACCTCTCATTAACCTATCAATTAACGTCACTTAAACTGGTGGTGTAACACTAGAGCTGTTAGATAACATTATTCTATTAGTATCATTACTATGAGACATTTAGCCCTTGTTTGAGCATCATTTTATCAAAAACTCATTTTTTAAAAATTCATTTTCAATCAAATATTTTCTAATAAAATAATTTTACATATAAATCGAATTTTTTTATATTAGATTGTTAATTAACTTGGCTGAAGAGTCGAATTGGCTAGTCTTGGAGCAATTGAGCAGATTTACCCGTGTTTAAAGGTGTTTTGACAGCTAATTAAGTTCACGTTTGGTAAAGAATTTTTAAATTTTATTTTTAACTAAATATTAATTTTTAATAAAATAATTTTACACGTAAATTCATTAAGTTTTCATACTTTTAACAACACATTCCTCAAAAATATTATTTTAATGTATTCTACAAATTCTATATCAAACATGCTCTTAAGACATATTGCAAACTCATTTCACGATTTATTTGACGCTGCATAACTACTTATTCGTCACTATCTAAAAACAACTAATGACATTTCCCTCGGGAAATTGGTTAAATGCTTCTGGTCAAATTATTTAAAAAAAAAAAAAAAATTCTTGTACTTTCTAAGTGTGGAGTACTCGTTACTCTCTGTCATTATTTAATTGACTTGTCTATAATTGGGATCTAGACATGATGAATATTACACGTGTCGATAAACACTTCTACAAGGAATTTCATTTTTATCATGTTTGGCATAAATTAAAATCTAAATTTTAATTCAAATCAAAGTTAAGAATTAATTTCATTAATTCTTATTAAAATCTGTTAAAATTTTGATTTTAATCTCCATCAAAGAGAAAAAAATTTATTATCTTGAAACATTTAGCTATGACACTTCTACGATGAAACTACTCGAAAATAATTTTTTTACCAAAAAAGGAAGATAGAAAATATCATCGTTAAAATTGCAATTCTTATATTGGCAATTAAAGGAAAAAGTGGTCGGTTGATGTATCAATAAGCACTGCCTTAATTGATTTCTACATTTAAAACGTGAAACCACTTCATGCGTGACAAAGCAGGCAATGAGTTTCTATTTAGCCAAAGTTCGACAAAGCTTTTCCGAAATTATAAGTTGATTGGTCGTAAAAGTTATGATTAAAAAATAGATAAAAGTTATAATCTCAAAAAAAAATTGTCAAACATGAACTCGATGCCGTCAACTTGCTTAAATACGTATACTTTGGAAATATGTTAAATTCAATATTAGAAAATATGCTTACTCTGCAGTCAAATTAGAGTGATTTTTTTCAAGAGAGCATTCTTGTGTAGAAGTGATTAATTAAAAAATCATTTTTTTTCACAGTGATCTTCAACTATACATTCACAAAAATAAAATATTTTCATAATTTTTTATTATTTATCTTTAATTTTTAGTCACGTATTTATCAAATAATCACTTCCACGCAAGCTGATAATAAATTAATTAGCTGTCTCTTGCAATATAAAAATGGTACTTTTTCTATTTTTCTACTCAGGTGGATCCCTACGTGGAATATTAAATTTGCTATTAATAAAGTAATGTTATTTATCATCACCGGTGTTTAATATCAATTTATGTAACAGCATTCGTGACATTAAATTACAGATACAGTTAAATGAATTACATAATTTTAACTTTTATTAAACCTGATACATAATACCATGTAGACTGGTGTTCTACTATTACTGATACTAGATAACATTATTCATTAAAAAATGGAGACGGCTCGGAAACTTATATCAAGTTACCATTTTAAAAGAAAATGCTATTAAAATGTTGTTGGTCTTAGGTCTCAAATTATATGAAAATAAAGAGTAAACTATTATTTTTATTTTTAGTTGTGTCTTATAGGGAGAAAATAAAAATTATTTCCTCTTCTATCATTTAAATATTAATTATATAAGATAGTAAATCAGTTCCTAAAGCACGAATATAATATTATGAATATTTACATAAAGGGCAATTACCTTATAAATTAAAAGCAAAAGTTTTTATAACTGTAAAAAAGCTGCTGTATATCTTTTACCTCGGAGTCAACGAGGAAAAAATCAATTTTAACACGCCACGTCGTCACCCACCACGTAAGACTTTTGCGGTCCTTGCTTTCGTACGGACCGATTCAAATCCAGTGATTCGGAAATCGCCTTACTAAGATCTTCGGCGGTCCAAGATTCTGAATGTCGGCCCGATGAGAACCGCTTCATCCCTCCCAACCCGGGCGGCTCAGAAACAAGTTCAACACTTACCGGAATTTCCCGCAATTTTATGCTCACGCTCTTCCTCTGCGGCTCAACGGCAATTGCCTCTTTCAATCTTCGACTCCCCGACCGGATAGGTTTTTTATTACCCTTTTTAGACCGGAACATACCCATTACTTTAGAGTAAAACCCGGTTTTCCGTTTTTCACCACCGGTTCTTGACTTCTCAGCCTGTGCTTCATTCTTTCTCGACGAATTATTCCTTCGCCGGCTGCGCTTTGACCGGACTCTTCCCATGCATGAAACCTTCGGCGAAGACGGTTCAACAACCGCCACTGTCGACTTCCCTGCCGACACGGATCGATTTGGAAACAGTCTCGCGTTAGCAAGTTTACAACTCCTCCTCCTTGAATCGATATAAGTATTTTTCTGAGTCTTAGGCAATCCTATAATCAATCCCTTAGATTTCAACTTAACGGAACGCTGAGAATTCGAGTTTAAATTCGGGTTCAAATTGGTTGAATTTGAGTTGCCTTTGGTGGAATCTTTGCGCTCGTAAAACGCGTTGCGGTCGAACCAATCGTATTCAGCGTCTTTCGATAGCCAAAACGATTCCGGAGGGTAGTCGGATGACACTTCTGCTGCATCATCCTTTAGTAGATCGTCGCCGGCACAGGTGACGGCGAGCGATTCGCATGTTATTTTGCTATCATCGCCTCCAAGTGTGCAGGCTGTAACTAAGGTTTCGAGATCAACCTGAGGCATATAGAAATATAGAAATGATCTAGTTTTCTAGAGAGAGAAAGTTAACAATTTTTTAGTTATAAGAGAGAGAGAGAGAGAGGTACATAAGCTAGATCGTGGTGGGAATGGAAGAATTAAAAGGAGCTGCGTGCGTGTTGACAGAAAAAAAAAATATCTTTCAAAAACAAAATTAATTAAAATATTATTTTTTAACAGGGTTTCATTGTTCAACATTGACTGCGGATTTTACGTAGAATTTGTTTGTTTCTTCACACGCATCTTATCTTATTAGTAGAAATATACCTTTGCAAAATAATACACTCACGGACGCAGTGACTGCGTGATTAAAAATAAAGTTCGACTTTAATAAAAATTATAAGTAATTTATAATATTTTTAAAATATACATTTAATTTTATAAATTAGATATGTGCGAAATATTAATAGATATTCGAATGGCACATCATTAACGATTTGCAATTGTAATGAAATCTCTAGGACCAATTTGCATCTTTTAAAAGATTAGAAAGCTAAACTTACTAATAAACCAATAGATTAGGCATCTGTTTGATAAAAATTGATAGAATGTGTGGTTGTAAAGTTTTGGGCTCCATGAAATGTGTGATTAAAATTAATTGTTGTCTTTGATTTGAGATTAAAATCAGATTTTAATTTGTACCAAACATGTCTAGATATTTTTTTAACAAATATAATTCAGAAAAATAATACATAAAATAATAAATAGAATTCAAAAACTTGTAGCAATAATTTGTAAAGACACGTTGCACTATTAATGTTGACTCTGAATTAATCAAAATTAGATCATTGAATTCTAAAGTTGACCGTAAAATAATAAATACGATCATTGAACTATCCGGTCCTACATCAAGTGAATTTTCCTTTGTCTTGTCTATTTTAGATGCAAAAGTTCTCCTAGTGGACCTGCTTTTTGAAGTAAGGTATAAGCACTTTTTCCACTTATTTTTCCAAGATTATTCACTCTTTTTTACAAAAATCTATTAATTTTAATTACATATTTCGTAGAAATACTTAACTGTTAACCGCATATCAATTTTTGCTAATAATTATTAAAAATCACTCTTTTTTACAAAAACCTATTAATTTTAATTACATATTTCGTAGAAATACATAACTGTTAACCGCATATCAATTTTTGTTAATAATTATTAAAATTTTAATTTTTATCTGAGGGCTAAACAATAGAGTTATTGATAATTCAATAGTTGCAGGCTAACTGAGTAACAAAAATTTGTTTTGATATATTATTATAATTTTAACGTGTTAAAATTTGAGTGGGACATAATTTTATTTTATTTTTTTTATGTTTTTTAATGTTGAATTGTGTACTAATTACATTTTGACACTTCGAAATTATAACTGATTTGTCAAATTTGTGCGACAATTAAAAGAGACGGAGAAATGGAGACATGAGGTCTTAGACTCTTACATTACTGCTAAAGGAAAAATGGTTTTAACTACATAAATCAATGAAAGTAATGACAAATGAAATTTTTTTTTTAAAGTATCAATTTTTAATCCTTCTATTTTTAAGATCAGTCCGAGGTACATATGGCAGACGCTGTTGTTTTGCGAAAGATTATAAGATCTTTTAAAAGTGATTGATGTAACACTTGCGACGGATATGTCAGTTTGCGGTAGACCTTTAACCAATGTATTAAATTGTATGAATAGGCATTGATGTGAAGTTGTAATGTAAGAGATGAGGTCACCTGGCTTCATCCAACGGTTGCTACGTCAACCAACATTATATAAGTAACCCTTCTTTGTGATGAAGAAGAAGGAGGCGAAAAAACATATTTACAAGAA
>CAIGRK010231055.1:0-52765 GCA_903798315.1 Fraxinus greggii
GAGTTGTATCAAAATCACCATCAACTAATCTTTCGGCTCTATGTGTTCCAGAACTCTGCACTTGTGAACCACATCAGCTTAAAGATGCACAATATAGTACCGCAAGGAAAAATTTGATTCGTAGTGTTTGTCACTTTTTTTTTTATTTGTATCACTTTTTTTAAAATTTTTGTCATTTTTTTGAGTTTGTCAAATTTTTTTTGATATTGAGAGCCAGCCTAATGTTCTTGCAAGGAAAAATTCGACTCCAATTGTTACTGAAGGAGGAAGCTCGTGAATTTCGTCAAAAGCACTTTTTTTTTTAATTTATGTCACTTTTTTGAGTTTGTCACTTTTTTTTGAATTGTGACTTTTTGAGTGTGTCATTTTTTTATTGTTTGTCACTTTTTTAATCTGTATAACTTCTTTTAATTTGTGCCAATTTTTTGAATTCGTCACTTTTTTAAAATTTGTCACTTTTTGAATTTTGTCACTTTTTTAAGTGTTTTGTCACCTTTTAAGTTTTCGTCAATTTTTAATAAGATAAAAAAAATAAAATAATATGTTATATTTTCCTAACATAATCAGCACGTAGATTGGCTTGAACGTGGTGATTATTTTAAGAACATGAGTACTAGTGCTGCACAAATGGATGATGCTATTTTGATATTTGTCACTTTTTTTAGTTTTGTCATTTTTTTTGAATTCGTGTCACTTGTTTTAAAAAAAGTAAAAAAGTGACAATTTTTATATAAAAAAAAGTGACATTGTGTCACTTTTTCATTTGTACAGTATTTTTTACTTCTTAAAAACTTTTCATATGATTTTTCAAAACATCCCTAATTTTAAGGGTATTTTTGTAAGTACCCCATCACCAAATGGATCAAATCAGAATTGAACGATTTGGATCTGGTTATTCGATTCTACAAAAAAATAAAAATAAAAAAATCACAACAATTATATATGTTAGCGAATCACACCAAAAAATTCAACTTTTGTAAGTGAATTATTGTTATCAGACAATATTTGGTATGGGGATAAAATTTAATGTTTGTGTATTCAAATTATGATTTTGTTTTGTTTATTAGTTTGAACTTTTGTGAATGAATTTTATTACACAATATTGCATTTGATAATTGATAATTTGAAGTTCAATGTTTGATGTGTATTTTTTTATTTGTGCATATATTACTAACATATGGATATAGTGATAAATTTTAATTTGCATTTATCATTTGAAATTTTAAGTAATAGAATCAAGACCAAACCATAACCGAAGGGTTCGGTTCCGATTTGATTCCATATCTTAGAAAAAAATAATTATTGGTTCCGTATCAAAAAAATCATTTGTTTATAGTTTGATTCAGCTCTCTTGGAACCAGAACTAAATGGAACCACCCCTATTTTCAAAAGTAATATTGTATAGCATGAGTGCTAAACATTGCCATATATGACTGTATACTGTAGGTTTAGTTAAAACTTGGATTTCAATGAAATGAGATTTTAGAGAAAAATGCATTTTAAGATAGTAATTTTTTTAAAAATGTGTAGTTAAAGAATGAGAAAAACTTTTGAGTTTAGATGCAACATTTTTTATGGCATAATGTGATTGAAAATAAATTTCAAAGAAATGCATTTAAAAAAAAAAAAATGAGCCCAAACAAAGGCTAAGTTTCTGTTTTACTTTTATTTTTAAATTTTTATTTTCACGAATTTATTTTTAACTATACATTTTAAGTTCATCAACTTTTATTTAAATTTATTAAAATCTAATTTCAATTAAATAAACATGAGCCAAATGAGTCACGTAATACTACATATAATTGGACTCATATCTATTGACATGAAAAAGACTCTAGTCATCGAAATGGGGTCTTCTCACTCAATCTCCTTGCTTAGCTCGTGGAAAAAAGCATGTTTTAATTTCTCAAACTTCACCCTTTGTAATACTACATATAATTGGACTTATATCTATTGACGTGAAGAAAACTCTAGTCATCGAAATGGGGTCTTCTCACTCGCTCTCCTTGCTTAGCTCGTGGAAAAGAGCATATTTTAATTTTTCAAACTTCACCCTTTCTAAAGCCACTGAGAGTACAAGTTTTGTCCCATGCTTTAAGATTGCTTCAACATGCTCTTACTAGATATGTCATAATGTCACATATGCCATGTAAGGTGGTAATTTAGTACTAGTGGTATTCCTATATCTATCATTATTTTATTATGAAAAGATAATTGACACAATAAGTTTATAAGCTTGTTTGGCACGGCTTAAATCCAATTAAAATTTGAAATAGAGTCGTTATTGGATCCCATTCGTTTAATAAAAGTCAATAATAACAGCTAATTTTTCAATTTTAATCGGATTTTAATCTCTACCGAACACGCATTCAATTTTGTGCAAAAATTAATTTCCATCACCAATCATCTATTTATTTTGTTAGGCGCATACTCCGCAGGCGACATAGTTTAGAAGAGTGAAAATTTAGTCCATTTAATTCTCATCGTTTAATTTTTTTTTTATTAAAACTAAATAATAATGATTAATAGAACTAAAATTCTTACTCTTCTAAATTACTCGACGTGAAGAACGTGAGCTTATTCAATGGAACAATTACATGGCAAGTGATGAAGATGACATTTTCTGCAAGATTATGTTGATCTAAGTGTAAATCATATCAAAATTGAAACGATATGACAATGATTATAAAAAGATAAACGATAATTTTTTTTCCCAATTATACTTTTTCAACCGTGAATTCAAACCTTCAAAGATAATTGCACGCTTATTCCTCAACGCGTGACTTCTTTTCTCGTAGCTTTAATTTCAACGTTCGTTTCTAGAGAATTTTTTTGAATTATCTCTTTTAAATTTTAATGATATTTTTAACGATTGCGAAATGTCCCATCTTCATCCAATTTTGATTTGATTGTCCGTAATGCGTAGAATAACCCAAGAATTATAGCTAATAAAAGCAATGCTTTTAATTTGATTATTATTATTTTAAATTATGAGTAAATAAAAATAAGTAATTAATATTTATAAATCTCGTAAAATCTGTTAATAAAAGTAATTTACCAAAGTTATTTAGGGCATGTTTGGTTCGGATTAAAATCTGATTTTAATCTAAGTCAAAGTCAAACAATCAATATTAACCATATCTTCATGGGTCTCACATCTTTTCAATCACACATCTCAAAAACTTCTATTACAATCCACTAAAAATCTAATTTTAATCTTCATCAAACATCCTCTTATATTAGAAACATGTGCCAAATAATTATGTCAAAACAAATACTTTAGAAACACACAATCACGAGTTAGTGTCATAAATGGTCACNTTAGATTTCATGTAACATGCTCTCTTCATAACGACACTCCACATATTCAGAACCCAATCTAGCTTGTTGACACAAGGAAACCACTGAAAAGGCTACCCCTCACCAATAATAATTTGATGTCCTTATTTTTGGCCTGTTTGGGCCAGATTTTAATCTGATTTTAATCTAAATCAAAGTCAAATAATCAATATCAACAACTTCTTTCATGGTCCCATATCTTTTCAACCACACATTTCAAAAACTCCTATCACAATTCACTTAAAATCTGATTTTAATTTACACAAAATACCCTCTAAATTTTAAGTTGGTCCTTAAAATATATTTGTATCCTATTTAACCACTAAAATTATTTATTGTTATACAAATTGTCATTCAGATATTAAAATAACGTCCAACTCCATCCCGTGCTCGATAAATACCAAAGTGGAATATTTCAATTCGTCAATTACAATTAATTGTCAAAAAATCCCTAGGATCTCTCATTTTACCCGGAGAATATTTGATTGAAAATGAGTTTGAAAAAAAAAATTAGTTTTTCAAAGCTCATCAACCATTATTTGAAATTATAATTTTTGAAAGTGTTCTTTTAAGAATGTGTAGTTAAAAAAGAAGAAATTATTTTGGTTATACGTATAATATTATTTTATTAGAGAATGTGTGGTTAATAAGAAGATAGAGAAAAATTGATTATAATTTTAAGGAAAAATTGCAGCTGAGGTTCCAAACCTTTCATTTTGTTGCGGAATATATCTTAACCTTATATTTTTGCGGTTGTAGTCCCAAACATTTTACTTTAATGGCAACCGGAGTCCATTGGATAAATTCCATCCAGAATCCCGTTAGTCAACATTAAAATTGAAATTTTGACTCAAATTGAAAGATTATGTGTGTGTTTGAGTCACATTATTTTGGAAGAATGTATTTTGGAATAGTAGATTGATGGAGAATGTGTGGTTGAAAAAGAAGGAAAAATTATTGATATGATGGAAATTATTATTTTATTGAAGATTGTGTTGTTGAAAATGAGTAAAAGAATAAGAATGAAAATTTTAATGTGGCTCAAACAGGGGATTATATTTTATTATAGAAACATAAATTAATCATTTTACCCTTCATTTAATCTATTTATTTGAGTTAAAATTTTAATTTCAGAGTTGATTAACNGAGTCTCATCTTAAGAAAAGAATATATTTCAGAATAGTAGATTGATGGAGAAAAGAATGTATTTTTTAAAAATTTAAGAAAAAATTTTGAATTTACGTGTAATATTATTTTATTGAAGATTGTGTTGTTGAAAATGAGTAAAAGAATAAGAATGAAAATTTTAATGTGGCTCAAACAGGGGATTATATTTTATTATAGAAACATAAATTAATCATTTTACCCTTCATTTAATCTATTTATTTGAGTTAAAATTTTAATTTCAGAGTTGATTAACTAGATTCTGGATGGAATTCTCCAATTGACTCTAACTGCCATTAAAGTAAAATATTTGGGACTGCAGTCGCAAAAATAAAAGGTTAATGTATATTCTGCAATAAAATGAAAATTTTGGGACCTCCGCTGCAATTTTTCCTAATTTTAACGGGATCAGTGGGGCTCAATTATGAGCTAAATAACTTTCATGATTAGCTAGAAAAATACTTTTAAGGATTAACTTGAACTTTTTCATAAACTTTAGTGACCACCTGTGAAAATGGAATTTCTTTAGCTGACCGTAGCAAGCAATCTCAGCTTTTACGCCAGGCCAAAGGCATTATCTGAACATACACACTTCCTTCTGTATACTGGAAGCAGCAGGTGGTGAAGCACCTCTATCCGCCGTAGCTGCCGCCATGATTTTCCGGTCTCATTTTCAACTTCATTCTCAAACCCACTTTCGCTTCCTCTCCATTTCTTCCCCAATTCTTCATAATTTTAGTCCCATCCCCAATTTTTCCACTAAATCATGCTTTCGCCAACCCACCACCCTCATCGTTCGACACTCCCTTTCCACCCCCAATTCGGGCTCCATAACAGCCAAACCGTCGTCCGAGCTTCGGAATAAGCGCAAAAACTCTGAACCCGATGACAAGCTTAGACGCATCCGAGAACTCTTCTCAAGGCCCAATATCAATATCGATGCTTACATAATCCCTTCACAAGACGCCCATCAGGTTGGTTAGATTCATTTTTGTGATTTCTTTTACCTCCATGCCCCCGGTTTGTTGGCTGTTGCTTAAAAAATGCATTTCTGGTTATTGTGAATTCAATTTGTGTATAGGAAGTTCTATTCTGCATCTTTTTGACTTTGAACATCATTTATTTTTTTAACGCAGACCAATCATTTTCAGTTGTAAATTATTGATCCATTGCCTTATTTTGCATTTATTTGTTAATATCATCTAGTGTATTGTTTTTCTTTCGCTTTTGGGGAAAGGAGCGTGGGTGGGGGAATTCCATGATTACTCCTCTGTATATGAACTCTTGGGACATTTTCTTCAGCAAGCTTGCATGTAGTTTCAATTCTATAAAGAGATGGAATAATGATTGGAAGAGTTTTCTGCTATTTCAATTATAATGTACACGCACGTCCCTTATTTCTCATTCCGTTTTTTCATATTTTCATTGTAATAATAACTTTTAGTTTCTTGGTAAAAATGGTACTTCTACAATTTCCTAGAGATTGTTTACCAGAATTTTGCTTTAAGCATGACATAAAAGCACCCGGTTTCTATGGTAATTTCTCAATGGGATTTCCTTTGATTTTCAGAGTGAATTTATTGCTGATTGTTATGCGAGGAGAGAATATATATCAGGTTTTACTGGTAGTGCTGGCACTGCTGTTATCACAACAGATAAAGCTGCTCTTTGGACAGATGGGCGGTACTTTCTCCAGGTCTGAATTGTGGATACAGTTAGTTTTATCCCCTTGACTTCTATATTGTAACATGATTACTTGTTGGTAATTTTTGCTGGGATTTGCTGTGGTTCTTATTGAAGTGCTTTTCTTGTTGCTAAAAGGCAGAACAGCAGTTGAACTCCAGTTGGATTCTCATGCGAGCAGGTAATTTGGGAGTGCCTACCACAAGTGAGTGGCTTAATGGTGTCTTAACTCCTGGTTCCAGAATTGGCATTGATCCTGTGAGTAATATTCTAGTTTTCAGTGTGTCAATAAATAATATTTTCAACTTCATAGATGCTAATATTTTAGATGAAATCACAACTCTCCTGATAATGGCTAAATTGTTTAAGCATTGCATCCTTTGACATGTACATAACACTGGTAAACTGCTGGGTCCCATGGGAATTTGTCATACATAGATTGAATTGACAGTTTCCATGTTGGAATGAATGGATTTTATTGTCTAATGAATTGGGTTGTATGAGGATCATGTCCTCTTCCTGATTGACTTTCATTGAAATTTTAACCAGCTGGAATAGAATGGATTATGCGTTGGGACAGTTAATGATTTACATAGATATCCTTACACAACTAAGTGCTCCCTCTGACCTTTTTCAGTAAACATACAGTTTTCTGAACACATGCTATGTACAGTTTTTTTACCTTTCAGGTCCAAAAATGGTCTCAAAAGTCTGATTTGACCTGTTTCACCATATGAGCTTCCATCTGAAAAATTAAATGAATTAAGAAGAAGTCCCGCGTTGGAAAATCATCATTTAACCCAAAAGTCCAAGGGGACGTTCTGTTTCATTCATGAGATAGCAGTAAGTCAAATGGTGAAAATCTTTTAGGCGTTTGTTGGGTTTAGTTTATTTTCTGATTAGAATTTTGGCTTTCTTTTGAAATATTTCTCATGTTTATTTCCTTCTTATCAGTGCATTCCATATCTTTTTATTACCTGATTTGATATATTTGTAATTTCAACCAAAATATCTTTCTCCTGGTTCTGAACAAAATGTGTTTATTAGCAGATGCTTTTTGTTTTTGTCCTTTTTTCTTGTTTTATTTTTTCTTGTCGTTCACTATTTTCCTTGTGACTTCTGTCCATGTGTATTTGCAATCTTCAAATTCCTCCATTTGATCATAACCTTCTCTTTGTTTTTTATGGGAAGGGAACAGTTTCTTTTTTCTTCCGATGCCTCAGAAGAACTGAAAGAAGCCATATCTAAAAGGAATCATGAATTGGTCTACTTGTATGATATTAATCTTGTGGATGAAATATGGAAAGAAGCCAGACCAAAGCCTCCCAACAAACCTATCAGAGTGCATGACCTAAAATACGCTGGTGTAGATGTGGCATCCAAGCTGTCTTCCCTGAGGTCTGAATTAACTGATGCCGGTTCATCTGCGATTGTTATCTCAATGCTGGATGAGATTGCATGGCTATTGAACTTGGTAGCTCTCTATCCTATTTCTTGAAGATAACTCAAAATTTTATTCGTATAAATTGTGAAATGAGTTCGTTTACCCCCTCCAAGAAAAAAAGAAGAAAAAGAATGATGCGGAAGGAAATGGTGTTTTGTCGTCATCAAAATGAATGATCATAAATAATTTTAAGTCAACCAATTATTATGACGGTTAATTAATAACCTGGAACCAGGGAATGACATATTTACTTGAGAATAAATACTTCTTCTAGAATCAAAGGGACAAACCATTTTAGGAAAGGGGGGAAAATCAAAGGGACAGAGACGTGTAATATTTGAAGATTTTTTTTGTATAGTTGTCTTTACCTCAGCATTCTCTATCCTTCTTGGCAGGGCTCTGTGAGCATAAGGCCAGCTGTCAAGTATCACCTTTGCATATAAGCTTTTATAGTAATGCTGTGATTATTTCTGTGTTACCTTTCATTGCAATGATGCAATGGTTTGTAAAGGATTTAACCTGGATCTTCCTCTTCATGGAATTCTAGGTGCTTTTGGTTTTTCCTTGTTTCTTGAGTTGTCAAGAAGTTATACATTGGTCTCATTAATTATTCGTTTCTGGTTCCCAGTATATACTGTTAAATGTTAATGCAATATTTTTTCTCTTGATAGAGAGGTAACGATGTCCCACATTCACCGGTCATGTATGCTTACTTAATCGTGGAAACTGATGGATCTAAGTTATTTATTGATGATACCAAAATTACCCCAGAAGTGATGACTCATTTGAAGAATGCAAGAATAGAGTTGAGACCATATGAATCGATTCTCTCTGAAATTGAAAGGTGAACTTAGCACTAAGTTACTCTGTTTACTTCAGCAGCAGCAAGTTGTAGAACAGCTGAGTATTCTATAGGTTTTACCAGGGTTTTAAAAATTTGCCCAGGCATTGACCTGTAAAGAGTCGAGGATCGAACCAGCTGTAAAAAAAGTTGAATAAGTAAATGAAAACAAATTTTTCTTCTTGTTTTAAAAAATGTTACTGTAAAACCGGCCAGTTTTGGGTTTATTTTTATAGGTTTTAAATTTCATTTTTTTTTTTTTTTTAACATATAACTGGACTAGATTTCAAACCTTCCAGTCTGGTTACTGTATTAAACCATATTTTTCTTGCAGTTTGGCTGCTAAAGGGGCATGCCTATGGTTGGACACATCATCTGTTAGTGCTGCTATCGTGAATACTTATAAATCTGCCTGCAATAAGTTTGCAGGCGGTATTGCAAGTTTAATAAACAAAAACAAGAGGACAATGAATGGTGAACCTTGGGAACCCTCTGCATTAAATAAGAGCTCACCTGTTTGTCTGGCCAAGGCTGTAAAGAATGAGGCAGAACTACAAGGGATGTGTAATTCTCATCTAAGGTAATTGGAATATAAAATTTCTTTTAGAAATAGATGTTACTAGTTTTACTACTTCAGAGAAAAATATGCAATTATATGTAGGACATATAAACTAGATTATTCTTTGCATTTATGCTATTGCACTATCAGATGTTGAAGCTGCCATCTACATTTGAGACTTTTGTGAAATTTATTTGGTTTCAATTTTATTACTTATTTTATGCTTATTTCTATATTCTGTTAAAGGAGAATGTGCACTGTATACCTCTTCACATGCAAATTGCTTTATGTTTCCATGTGTTTAGATATCTTTGGCATGCTCCTAGTTCCTTCTTATATCAGGCAAGGTTAGGTTTTAAAGAAGTTAGTCAACTAGAAATGTACAAAAATGGTAATTGTGCTTCATTCAACCCCTTCATTGCAAATAAAATTTGCAGTTGAGTGTTGATATAAATTTCCGTCATGGAATCTTGGGTTTACTAACTACTCCCTCCATTTTAGTTTCTACAAATCTTCTAGTCTATCCTAGTTGATAAATAAGTCCTGGCGTAAGGACTAAGTGAGACGTATTTGTTCATACAACACGATTTTGGAGTCTCGAAATAGATGGCCACTTGCAAAATAGTAGTGCTTTCCACACTACCCTCAAATAAATTAAGCAGCAACTTGTTCTTTTATTGGTGTGACAGTTAACCTCAGAAATATTTTCACATTTAAAGTTTTTACTTCTTGTGAATCTTTATATTGAATATCAATATATCTTAATCATCACATTGAAATGTCAAAAGAATCTTTTCGTGGAGTCTCTAAAAAATTTTACGTCAAAAACTAAGGAGCTTTGTTACTTCAATTAGGATAACGTGTCCATGTCGTACACGTGTCAGATACGAGTCGATATCGATACTCCTCGGACACTCTACCGTAATCATTTTTCGTTTATATTAGAAATATTATGTATTGTTAATTCAAAATTATTAGCAAGTAACAAATAGGTACTCGTGTTTAAAAGATTTCAACAAGAAAAATTAATAAAAAGTATAAAACTAAATTTATACGATATAAATGAAGAATTTTTAAGAATTTAATCAACGTGTCATGTCTGTACTTTTTTTAAAAATCAAAAATCACGTGTCAAAGTATCCGACACGTATCGTGTCGGACACACGTGTCCGTATCAGTGCATTATATATAAGGAGTATCCTTACTTAGCATCTATATTGATACTTATGTTTTTTATTCCTATATAGGAACTATTTAGAAAAATGAAATATTTTAATGTGCCAAACCTTTGAAAACAAGAAATTTGAATAAGTTGACGGTAAGTTTGTTTAGTGGAATAGTCATTACAAAGAATTACCATACAAGAACAAGAAGACAAATTGCATCAAAATATGTTGATTGTCATCAAATATGAATGTATTACTATGAGTTAATTTAGTGAAAAGAGAACTTTTACTAACTTTTCACTGCAACATTGAGTAAAGGTCATGCTAAAGTACATGGGATGTCTAACAAGGCAAGACCATTGGAAGAAAATAAAAGACTCAAATATTTATAACATGTAGCAGGATTTCAACTCAGCTTACTGTGGATGCGCCTTTAGTTTAATCCATTTGTTTGTTGACGTTTTATGTCGCAACAGGTTATCATATTAAAGCGACAAAACTCTTTTTGAACTTTAAGTGATATATGTAAAGCATCAATATAATCTAGCAGTTATATATGGAACCATGTTTGCCACTTGTCATTTAAACTTAATTTTCTTTTCTGTGTTAATAATTATTTAAATGAATAAAATCAAAATCTACAAATTCTTACAGCATAAAATTCAATGTGAAACTAATAAAACTGAGCAAATATAGTGTTGATAAGTTTTGATGATTGCAATGCAACTAAATCAATGTAATAATTAATAATACTAATCACTTTATAATACTAATTGTTAGAAATATAACATTGTAAATGAACCATAACTAACCATGAATAGCAAAAAATCCACTGCATGTACATGTTTTGCAAATGTAAATCAGTGGTTTTAGAAATGTTTTTTTTCTTTTTCGAGGAATGGTCTTAGAAACGGTTGATGGCAGCATATGTGGTCTGTCTTTATAAAAACCTCTATGATTAGAACACAGAATTATATTCAAAATGAGCAATAAACTATCACGGTAGAAAGGACGTGAAAGAACAAATTAGCTGCTGGATGCTTTTGCTGATAGTCAAAACATCTAATGCGCATTATACATGCACACACAAATGTAGAGAGAGATAGAATCTTATGAGATTATACAATAGATTAAGTTGCTGATATAAACACCCTAGGAATATTTTGGGTTTCCAAAACTGATTTAAGGTTGAGTGATCATTCATAAACGAATAAATTATCTTACATCAAAGTTCGAACCATATTCTGCATTTATGTTCCTTTACTTCTTATCTGCTTCATGTGTACTCACTTTGAAATAAATATTTCAATTCGTTTGAATGAAATTTCCAGTAAGATAACAATTTTGCTATGGTTTTTACTACATTTGCAGGTTTATATATAAACAATTATGTTTTCTTAGTTGGTTGAGAATGTTCGCGGAGCATAAGAAAATACCTCTTCGATATCACGTTCTTGGAAAAGCATTTGTAGGTTACCTTAGATTTAATATATCTAATAAGACAGTTATAGTTTTGAGTTTTTGATATTTTCATCTTTTACCTTTTCCATCTCTTTTAGTTGATTAACTTGATAGATATTTTTTAACTGTGAACTTGAGTTTTTTTCTTTTTACATTTGAAAATGTAAAATAGCTGCCTCTTTTTTGGGCGAATGTTCGTGCATGAATTTGTCTTATGCAGGGATGCAGCTGCTCTAGCACACTTCTGGGCTTGGCTGGAGGATGAAATCAGCAATGGCGTAGTTCTGACTGAGGTAGACGTCGCAGACAAGCTTCTTGAATTTCGTTCTGCACAAGAAGGGTTTGTTGACACAAGTTTTGATACTATAAGTGGTATGTAAATTTCTAATTATTATTGGTTTTCAGAATATATTATTAATTTTTTTTTTTAAGCAAAACATCAATACAGCCTCAGTAGGTTTTCAGACTCGACCAAGGAAGGCCCATTGTGGTCAGGGTGCCCCGACTGTATATAAAATCGAACTCACGAGAACAAAAGGAAAGGTGGCATATACCTAACCTCCCAATAGCAAAAGAATGCAACATATAAAAGAATAAAATAAATGGGGAATATATTATCACTAGCTAGTACTTACTTTAAAAGTCAACGAACATTACCATCAGTACCTCAAAACTCGTAAGTGAAACACTCTGTATGTCATTTTTTGTTTGGCATTATAACCTCTCATTCACTTTTTGTCACTTGACGTGCAACACGTGTGACATATCACTGTGGTATGCGGGAGGTTTTATTATTTAAGAGTCGTTCGTGAACTTATGATGGAGACCATCATTAATGTCTTATCTCCTAGGATATGGCCACTTAGCAAGTGACCAAACAAAGTTTTGCACTGCAGGACACGGAAACTGTCCCCCTGAAATGCATATACCCAAAGGCTACTTATTCATTAGTTGTTAATTAAGCAAATAATAGATGTGTCATGGGGAAGGAATCCAGCTCTATTTTGGTAGAAATGATGATAGGCTATCACTGAGGGGCAACAGTTTGTTGTTCATCATTTTGTAGAAACTTGCATCTATTTTATTTTTTTTTTAATATTAGCAACATAAAAAGAGGATGAATATGTGGATATATGATGCACATGATGAAAGCTGAAGAAAAAGCAAATTTAAAGAGGGAATTTTGGAATTCTTTTCAACTCCAAAGAGACTCTTCTGAAGATATTTCATTTCACACAACTGTCATTACTTCAGTCCATATTAAAGTTTGTTACTTACCTCTAAATTTGATATTTCTTTGTATTTTGCTGTCGGGTATTTTAATAATTCCAGAAAAATCTTCTATTCCTTGAATTTTGAGAATAGGCTCGCTTTACTTTGTGATCTCTTGATTTCTCTTTTACGTTGTCATTATTACTAGTTCAGTTGGCATGTTTCACCAGATCTTGACATCCTTTTATTACAAAACCGAAGAATAAATTACTACCATACTCGATATCAGAAATGTGAATAATTATGCATTGTGAATTATTATCTTATTACTGTGGTGGCCGCTTAATGTTCAGAATTATTATTTTTAACGTTTGAATTTTCATAAAATGCAATGAATTGTGTGATAAGCTTGAGGATAGGCTTTTTCACGAAACAGAAATTACTTTGCTAAATGTTTTACTTGAATGTTAAAATTTCTCAATTATTTTTGTGTTTTGTTGCAGGTTCAGGTGCAAATGGTGCAATCATACATTACAGACCAGATCCAAATAGATGTGGCACTGTGGATACTGAGAAACTCTTCTTACTAGACAGTGGAGCTCAATATATTGATGGAACAACTGACATTACCCGGACGGTTCATTTTGGCAAACCCTCTTCACGGCAAAAAGAATGTTTCACTCGGGTTCTACAGGTGTGATTTATTTTGTTTATTCTCTGTTTTTATGATCTCTCTCTATAAAAAATAAAAATAAATTATATAGGCCCTGTGTGTTTCGGATTAAAATCAGATTTTAATCTAAATCAAAGTCAAACAATCAATATTAACCACATCTTTCATGAGTCCCACAGCTTTTCAACCACACATTTCAAAAATTTCTATCACATTCTACTAAAATTCTAATTTTAATCCACACCAAACACCCACATAGATTGTTTAAGAAAATGCTTTATTTTTTTTCTCTCTCTACTTACTGACAATCCTGCACGAGTATTTCTCTTTTTCCATATCTATATTTAAAATAAATTATTCGGATATGTTCTTAGATTGTTTTTGGAGAACATGTGAATAAGAGAAATTAGAAGGTTTGAGAATGGTAAGAGTAAAATTGAATACATTGTACACAAATAAGGTTCCAGAAACAGATGTTTTTATTGCAAATATGTTTACCAGGTTGCCAAATCTAGGGTAAGGATGATTCCATGTTCGGATGGTTGAGAGAAGGAACTGAGACAAACACAAAATGGCTAGATTATGAGTAACACAATAATTTGTGTCAAGTATATTTATTTGATCTAAATATCAACTACATTGAAAGTGAAGAATTACTAGAGTAGTGACTCAGTTGCCAGCCTCAATAAATTATAGAGAAGGAAGATTGGACGTGATGCTTAAAGGTTTTCTACGTCTCATCTTCACCCGGAAACTTGAATCTTAATTCCATAAGATGTGATTAGACTGACTGCACTGGATGGTACCAAGTGTTGGATGTAAAGAATTTAGTATAAGATACACTGATGTGGACAACAAATGTTTTCAGTTACGCAATTAAGTGATGAATTGATCAATAGTATATCATTCAGGAATTACCTCCAACCATGCACACACTGACGTAGAGTGCAATGAACATGAACAATATTGAGAAAGGAAAGAGGAAGAGAGAGGAGAAAGAGAGAGAGAGAGAAAGAGGAGAAAAGAGAAGAAGAGGGGGATATAGAAGGAGGGGGGATAGAAAGGGTAGAAGAACCAGATGGATGGAAGCAGAATTTTGGAGAGAGGAAGCATCTTTATTTAATTCATCAAAGTTGTATGTATTACAATGCATAAGTCCCCTTTTTAAAAGGTTTAAACTAATTCTACTTAAAGTAGGAATATACTGTAAAATCTATGAATTTAAACCCTAATTATGTTTCCTAAAATAAGCATCAAAATTGGAAATTAAATTAAATAATATCTATACTAATATTCTCATCACACGTTAGTTAGCACGAAAGCGTTTGTGAAATTCTTGTAATAAGAATTATGTAATAAACTAAGAATGATATTGGAATAACTTGATTGTATGTTATTGAATAATAATTGATGTGATAAAAAAGTGTACAATGCCTCTATATTTATNCGGTTTGACTGCCACCAGGACCATCGTCGACCATCAGATTGAGGCAATTTCCTTGCTCTGATACCAATTTTAGTGTGGAAGCGTTTATGAAATTCTTATAATAAGAATTATGTAATAAACTAAGAATGATATTGGAATAACTTGATTGTATGTTATTGAATAATAATTGATGTGATAAAAAAGTGTACAATGCCTCTATATTTATAGACAATATTTTTTTCTACTTCTACTAATATTAGGAAATTAAAATAAGGAAACTAAAATCCTAATTTAAAAGAAATTAGAAATCTTATATTTTAAACAAGAAATAACGATTAAAAGATAAAACCTATTAGAACTAAAAATCTTAAATATCGCATTATAAATAACTAACTTTTATCCTATTTATAGCAGGATTGTCATGATCCTGAAAAGAGTCTTTGACTTCTCCCGATCCATATAGACCAAGTTATGATCATCATGGCCGACTTCCACAAATTTTACCATCCTTACTACTTCCAAAGACGCAAAATTTATATCCAAGATGACAATGTAAAGATGTCTTTTGCAAGTATGAAAAGTTGAAATAAAAAATGAAAATGTACTTGAGATGATAAAGATAATGCCGGAAGAGGATAAATTAGAAAATCAGTTTACAATGTTCTGTTGGCATTGGAAGAGACCAATGGACACACCAGTTCGGGTATCAAACATCAACGCGTAATATGAGTGGAAAGCCAAGAATAGTAAAACCTAGCCATCCTGATATTCTAGCAGGATGGCACTTGGTAATGTGTTTGTGCTGGCTTTTGATGGATAGGCTAGATTGCTCTAGAATACAGCATAATGGTTTACGGTGGTTGTGATGGTCCATATCTATAATGCTGCTTAACTGTGTAAACCATTTCTTAACACGCGTGACCCGGAAGACATATATGCTGTCTATTGAGATTTTAAATATATAAACGTCGTGATAGTTTCCCTCTCAGTGCAGAACATAGCTTTAGAACGCATGGTAAAAGAGTATTATATATAAAATTCGGGGGTGGGGGGGGTGAGATGTAATGTAGTTCAATTTACCCATTCTGAGAAGAAACTTTAGGTAATGTTTCTTCATTATGAGTCAGCTGCTATTGGTGCAGTGCTGCGTTTATTATATAGGTTTTATGGTCTGCTGTATGTCTTGTCACTGAGTAATTTTTGTTGCACTTTTTACACTGCTAGAAATGGCTCTGGATATCATGAATAAACTATATCGATCTCCCTTTTCTGCAGGGACATATAGCTCTTGATCAGGCCATATTTCCTGAAAATACCCCTGGTTTTGTGTTGGACGCGTTTGCACGATCTGCATTGTGGAAGATTGGCCTTGATTACCGTCATGGTATTTGTCATCCTATATCATTTACTTGTTGCATTGTCTAAGTATGTTCTGATACTAAATCTGCTTATTTTTAACCTCTCTGGTCTCTGTAATCTAGGCACTGGTCATGGTGTTGGAGCTGCACTAAATGTTCATGAAGGCCCCCAAAGTATCAGCTTCCGATTTGGGAACATGACGCCCTTGCTGAAAGGCATGGTTATTAGCAATGAACCGGGATATTATGAAGATCATTCCTTTGGAATCAGGATTGAGGTATTTATCAATTTAGGTATAGTTGTGTTTTAATTATCTTTATCATGAGTGGGCTTCTTTATCTAATCAAAACATTCTTGGTTGCCCATGCTTTAAGAAGCTTTACATTCAATCATTTCTTATTTGTTCACCCTGCATATTTTAGTATGTAAGCTGTAGCTGCTCGAGGTTTTTGGCCAAAATCCCCAATCTTGGGCTTTGATTTATGTCTGCTTACATGGAAATAGTATCATCAGACACTTTCTTTAGAACTGTTGAAATTAAAATGTAAATAGACAGAAGTCCTTCATCTTTAATAGTTTGAACTTTCAGATGATGTAGTTTAACCTGATATCAGAGTAACAAAAATTCTGGGCCCAATTCTCAATGCCATCTATTTATGTAAATTCTACGTGTCAGGCCATTGATTAGAAAATTTGGCAGGAACGCGAGGGGGCATGTTGAAGATAAAATATAATAAATTCCTCTCTACTATAACACCTTAAGCTTCTAGATGAGGTGTTTTAACAAAGACCCCTCAAGTGTCTCTAGAGCTCCAGTGTCATTACAACTGTTGAGGCACAGCATTTTAGAGTGGTCTTTTGGTATGACAACTATTTGATAACCAAGACAGATCGATACCATGAATGACGTGGGAGTTTCTAGACTTGTGGTCTCTTTCTTTCATGCCTCCTATTTGTTTATGTCCCTTCCCCTTTTCACGTCTTCCTTTTCCCCTGAAAATTATGTCTTTCACTAACTAAAGTTCAAATACGTGCAAAAAAGGGGCTGTCCAGGTTATCAAATTTGGAGTTCATGAGGTTCTGATACGTAAGCATCTATTTTTTTGATTTGACAACTACATTTCTGTCTATAAACATATATATGAGTGCATGACAATGGTATTCATTCAAGTGTTTAATTTATTTATTTATTATTAATTTTTTTTGTACAATGAAGGAGAGCCACATGATATTCATGTTGAAGAATCCAATAAGTAACAGAGGTTGCAAGTACCTTAACTGTTGCTTTTTCTATCATATTCTTATATAATGATTATCGATCCATTTTTGTCATGCAGAATCTTCTTTTCGTGAAGGAAATTGACACGCCAAATCGCTTTGGAGGAATAGGATATATGGGGTTTGAAAAGCTCACATTTGTTCCCATTCAGGTATTTTAACTCAACTTGTATTTAAATGTCCCTCGTGTGATCAAATTGTCAAGTAAAGAAGTTTGGTCACATACATTAAATTGATGGTATGGTTTGGCTTCACGTCAAAACACAAGGATCTATTTTTGTCACACTGGGATTTAAAATGGTCTTTGAATCACTGACAATCCTACGGTTCCAGCAAGATAGTTATATGTTAGTGCAAAAGTGAGCATTAATACGTACCACCAGTGATGCAAGAAAAGCAGTTATTTATTTCTGCAGTTGAGGACATAGTTTTTATACGTGTGCGGTGATATACCACAAACAGTGGCTAAAAATTATCAGTACGGAGTTTCATTCAGTGACATTTTGTTTCTTTTCTTAGCCTTCTAGTTACACACACACCCCGCCCCGCAAAACTTGCCTTGGGAATTATGGATTATAAAATTTGTTACAGATTTAGGGGGAGATCCGTAAAATATGCCGATGGCAGAGGGAAGATGGGATCATGGCCACCCTAAAGTGGCCAGAAATCTCTCCCATCATGATTCAAAATTACACTATTTTGTTCAAGTTGTAAAGTTTTTGTCATAGGTGGCCCTTTACATAAATGACCAGCACAAAGTTTCAGAGTTGGTTTCAGCTCTTTCTGCAGGGAGCTCAGGCTCCGTTACTGCATATTTCATTAGGGTTTAGGCATTATAACCTGCTTTGCATTCATTAAAAAGATTTTTCCGTTAATCTATGGTGATAATATCTGATCACCACTGTGTATTTTCTGGTATATCTATCTAACTTTTACATTCACTCCCACTCACAAGGAAACATAGAAGAAAACCCCACTTGCAAATTTCTAAAGTTTTTTTGAGAAGTTGGATAATTTCATTACAAAATTGATCTTGGGATAAAATTCTTATTACCAGTTCCTAAATGCCTGTTAATTTGGAAAAGGATCAGTAAGGGTCTTCATAAACATCATCAGCGTGTAAATTATAATAAAAAATAAAGATATCATAAAAATAACACCTATTCATGCGGCCTTTTTCACCCAATCCCCAAAGCTGATACCTGGGATCTGTGCCTTATTTTTACCTTATAATGGAATGTATTTTTCAACATTCTCATGATATACTTTTTATTTGTTACTCGTTAAAGGTATTTACAATGCACAAAATTAATTTTCGTCTTCGTATGTATATAGTCCAGGACCGAGGTACTATGCTGTCCATCCTACCAAACAAGCCCTAAATACTTTTCATCTATGACTAATTAAAATTCCTTTTCACCGCGCAGACCAAACTGGTTGATTTATCCTTACTATCTACTGCTGAGATTGATTGGCTCAATGATTACCATCACCAAACTTGGGAAAAGGTAAGCAAGCAAATGTCTCAATTTGTTCAGTTTGGTGATCCCAAGGAGTTCGGTAGGGTAAATTGGTCTTTTGAGTTTAAACACATTTATTGGAGGCTGTCAAAAGCTCAAGTCAACAGATTTTTTGTATATTAATCCTTCCGTAATTACTCTTTCAATGGGGCATCTACCCTTGCACACACTATTCATTTGGTACCTTAAGAATCTTTTCCTTCACTAGCGAACACATGTTGTGCATCTTAAGAACACTGGAACTACCAAACAACAACTTGCTAGCCACTCACTCTAACAACCCCAGGTAGCTCTAGTCTTACATGCTGCTCCGTTTGAGCCCTGAATCACACAGCAACGATTCATCTAAGCACGTGAGAAAATGGTTTCTAATAGGCTATTTGCATATATCTTTACGTTGACTTGTTATAAACTTTCATTGGTACATAAATTTATGTCGAGGGATGTTGTCCACAGGTTTCGCCGTTGGTGTCTGGTTCTGCACGTCAGTGGCTGTGGAATAATACGAGGCCAGTGGGCAAGCCTAATTAGCTTTTGTACATAATGGGTGCTTAAGGTTATATGTACAATGGGTGCTTAAGGTTATAGAAGAGTATGTTACTTGTGCACATAAATAATTATGTAAGTTTCAATACTGCATAAACAATAACTTGCACTCCTATCAGCGCGATTTGCTGGAATGTTATGGCTTCTTGCTCGTGTCGTGTAAATGATTAAGGCTATGCTCGTTGAAAACATAGAAAAAGAAATGGCAAAACTGTTTAGTTGATTTACTTATTTATTTTGCAATGTAGAATGTAATGTGCAAAATCCTTTTTATACCAATCATCGGTGCTCAACCCAAAAAATTTAATTTTGACTGGTGATCGTTCTTGACTTGCATTCGAGAAATAGTAATATTTCCGTGAGGTAACTATTGCAATTTAATTTAGAAGTGTAATATAATGCAAGAAGGGTTTTGGAAAATGAAAAAAATTCGTCAGTATTTTATCCAACAAATCCATGAAATAGGATTAGAAACACATTCTGTACATGAAACTTTACCTTTGAGCTGAAATTTGCCCCAAATTGACCTTTGAACTGAAATTAAAGTATAGCATTCGTCCTTCCATACTAGTACCGGGCGACTTCAGTATAATCGTATGTTAGCATACAATATTAATAAATTTTGAACTTATCTTTGTTTCTTATTACTTAATTTTCTCACTCACTCTAAACATTTTACAATCGCAGAGAGTAAATGTAAAACGAGGCGACCCTTTAAACAACCAACAACGGAAATTTAATTTTTCAAGCACCCAATCACTCGAAAGGAAATAAATGGTTAATGACGTGATGACAGAAGAATCGACGACCAAAGCTCTAGCAATTTTTCAATTTTTTTTTTTTCTTACAAACTTCTTCGTTGTATCACAACATAAAAATAAAAGAGAAACATTGCCACGACCAGCTCGTATTGATAAGCATGTCGACCTGTGTAAGCAATGGCTATGTGATCTTTTGATTTCTCGCAATTGAGCGGGATCATGAACAAATAATATAGTAATGTGTAGAGTGTTGAATCCACGAGAACTAAGTATTCAATCGAGTTCAAATTAATAGCAACATTAATCGAATAGCAAATATGTTTTGAGTTTTCTATACCAATATCTAAATTATCGGTTAAATTAGAAATTAATTTAACTATTTTTTTTAAATATGTAAAAGTATTGTTAAAATGTCGAATCCTCTTTGTTATTTCTTTTTTGTGTAACAATTAAAGTGACAATTTGAAATCATTCATGTTGGTCAATATTCCTAATTTAATTGAAAGCTTCTCTTAATAGCGATCAAATATATTCCTCTCATGTGACCCTTCTACCTCTCGATGAAGGATGCAAACACGATAAATGTATTAACAAGTGCTATAACACCTATTGAAACCATATAAAACTAATAGGTATATCTCTATTCTCTATCGAACCTTACAATATTTATGATATTGTGCTTAAACCCTATTGTCTCTCTCGATAACAATAAAATTCATTAATAATTCAATTGGTAATCAAGTAATTGGAAAGCATGATAAAAACTATAATAAATATCCACAAATCAAATCAAAGTCAAAATAGTTAATTAAAAGCTAAAAATATCATAACAATGATTCATCTCATCCTAGCGATGTATAAAATTAGCCCAACATATTGAAATTACAAGAAATCATATTTAAGTGAAAATGCATAACCTGAATTTTTGGTAAATTGAGAAGATGAAAATAAATCTTGAAATTTTGAATCACTTCAATAGTTTATTGATTAAAATCTCTTTTTGCGTCTTCTCTTCTTTGCCCAAAAATATGGTTTGAATCTTCATTTGATTGAATTCTTGCAAATCTCCTTCAATTTTCTTACAAAAACTATGAATTTTCTTCTTTTGATGATGATAATTGATGAATATTAGAGTATGAGATGTATATGAGATATCTCTCATATGTATTCTGCTATTAGGTATTTGTATGAGTAGAAAATTGGTTGAAAATTACGTTCAAATTGGTTTCCAAAAGAGTTCCAATCGATCGAATTTTTTTGTCTCTACACAACAGTCAGTATTTTGACCATATCTTTCTTTCTCGATATTCGATTGAGGCGATTCAAAGTGCGTTAAAAAGCTAACTCAAAAGGATACAACTTTTATAGATGTAAAAATTTTCCAATTCGGACATTACTATACCAAAAAACGGATCTCAATTTTCGATTAAAAATCTGGAATATAACTTGTGTTATTAAAAATTAATTTTGATTATATTTCATTCGTTTTTGAGTTCTAATTTTGTCCAATTGTCTCCCAACAATCTTCAAAGTATTATCTCGTGATCCGAATCAACTATTGAATATTTACAAGTTGATCCTCAAACTTTGAACTTTATTCTTTTTCCTTGATTTTCTTTTGTTTCTTTCTATTATTCGTTCAACCATTGAGTTTTACCTATATATCATAAAATACAACAATTTATAATATATTTTGTCAAAATAATTACCAAATATCGATATTTTAAGCTCTCGAATAAGTGTATAAAATACAATTATCATATGCAAGGACTCTTTTACTTCACTTGCAACTACAACTTAATCAGTTATGCCTCGCTATGCTAGCAAACAATTTGCTACATCGCTACTGTGTTCTTTATTATGCTATGCTAACAATACTTCTCAATGAATTATTGGTTGCATCGACAAATTATTTCACATCACCACAATTTCTGGAGCAGAAATTTGGATGAATGAATCAAAAACTTTCTTGGAACAATGCACAAAAATAAGAGGAAGTCAGCACATTTGGCTGTTACAAACTAGACAATGAAAACCATCCACTAGCAGTGGAGGCTTCTGTACTTTGGAGTATACAATGTTCTGGTCATAACATCCTCTGTGGTGTCGGATCAGACGTTGAAAGCTCAGTATACATGTCCGATATTGCTTTGGCGAAGTAAGCCTTTGCTTGGGGCCTCTTTATCTGAGATTCCAAAACAAACAGATGAATCAAACAAACTGTTTTCTTGATGCTAAATTAGTTGTTAAGAGACAACAACAACAATAAAGTAAGCCTTTTTCTGAACAAATCTGAGTTTGGCAAGAAAAATTCTTTCTGCATTTGCTTCATTGTTTTTCAGTAAATTTTGGTCCTAAATGAATTGCTTCACGCTTATTTGTTAGTTTCATTTCTTAGATTTATATGAATTTTTTTTTCCCCACAAAAACTCAGCATAGTCTTAGTCGGTTTTCAGGATTTATATGAATATGTGAAGATTCCAGATCCTTGGAACTTAAGGTGAGAAAAGAAATTACCTTAAATGTTGGAGTTAACAAGCCGTTCTCTAACGTAAATGGCTCGACCACCAAGGTGACAGCTTTCACAAATTCGAAACCTCTCAACTGTTTAGAAAAGTGTGGAGCCATCAATTGCATAAAAGATGTGACCAAATAAGACCTCAAAATTCTAAACAAAGCATTGATAAAAATCACTCAGGGAAGAGATTACCTGAGCTTCCTTTCCTACAGCATCCATCTCAGCAAGAGCGGCAGCCCTTGCTCTTGGATCATTGCATAGTTTCCCTAAATCTTCATACTGCACAACATGCAAATTCAACCAAGCAAAAGTTAGGATGCATATCTGAGCAATTGAGAAATCCCATTTAATGAAATGAGTAATGGTATGTAGCAAAGCTGGCATTTCAAATGGATATATTACACAATGGATCTATCTTGTTTCTAATATTATTGGCTTGTTTTCTAGTCTCTCCGTGTACACGGAAGGGGAGTGAGGCAAATTATCTGACTCCTTATATCTTTTAAACCATCGATCCATGAGTGAGGTTCATAAAGAGTCTGCCTACTCTCATGGTGTCTCATTTCATGGAACATGAAAGGTAGTTGTGCCTCTTGTTTAAAAAAAGTAAAAACATGCCCGTACACTCCCAATATCACAGATCATTGTGCACGAGAGGAGGTTGTGCCTCTTTATAATCTTATGAAGGGGAAGTGATAATCTACACTAAAATGAAAAACAAATACTAATTGATAAAATCGTGACCGAACTAAGAATTTTCCTCTCAAGGGCATGTAGACATTTCATTGATTTCAGGAACAGCCTAGAGAGAGGATCTTAGCTAAAAGGTGTCTGGCCAGTAGGCACTTTTGGCACTGGATGGAGCTGATTAGTGACTATAACTGCACCATTAATTATGATGGAATGGAAGAAACATTCATCAGATAATGTAACAAATAGTATTAACTTTGGAAAATTGATATACCAGATCTCCCTAAGAATTAGCGCTAGAATTCAGTCCAGAAGATATTTAAGTTTGCATTGCTATTTAATCCTCAAAGACCAACTTTAATAAATAGGCCCAAAGGAAAAACAGAACACCAATTGATACTGAGAGTGTCCGATTGTGCACACGTATGATAACAGATAAATAATAACAATGCAACTAGCTGTCCTTAGTCAACAAAAAATTGATGAAAGGACACCTGAAACAAATGCCACGTGAACATTTCAGAGCTCTCAGGATGTGGATTTTAATGTTAGTGTTTTGCCAACTGAAAATGTAGAAAGGTTTAAGATTACCTTAATGCCTTCTGACGTGGCCCAATCCTTTAACACGTCTGGCTCCACAAATACTACAGCAACTAAACTGGAGTTGAAGCTATCGCCTGTTTCATTGCACAAGTCAATCGAAAGAAACGGTTGGGGGTTTCAAATAGAAAAGCGAAGTAATATTCTTACCATACACGAAGCACTGAGCAACAAATTTGCACTTGGCATAGACATTCTCAATTTTCTCTGGTGCTATGTACTCGCCCTGGGCCAACTTAAAAATGTTCTTTTTCCTGTTTGCAGTAAGAAATTTAGTTTTAAACCTCTTTAACCATCCTCATAACCAAAGGCAAAAACCATTCTTCGGAAAGAATGATAAGATTGGACCAGTCCTGAAAGCTTTCATCAAGTGGCGTCAAAAGGAAAAAAGGGTATCGATGAATGACAAGAACCCAATATATCGACCAAAGATCTAGAATTAAAAATTTTGTCCACCAAAGTAAGCTATTCATGTATTGATTATAACATCAATATCCTACAAAATGTTAAACTTTACCTATCAATAATTTTAAGACGTCCACCAGGTAGCCATAATCCAATATCCCCTGTGTGTAGCCAACCTTCATCATCAATTACTTCTCTCCTGTTAATTTATTCAAGAGTGAGAAATGCTTAGGATTTCCAAATCTATCTTGGGCATGCTAGATACAATAATTGAAACATACGCACGTCAGGATTTCATCTTTGTAATAGCCTTGGAAAATGATGGGACCTCTAACACAGATCTCCCCACGAGAATGCGGTAGATCTTCCGAAGTGTAATTCATCTCAGGAACATCCACCAGCTTTATTTCTGGAAGAGACAAGGAAATCAGTTTTTTACACAAGCAAAAGTTTGTACCCATAAACAATTAAGGCATTTATACAACAAACAACTTTTTATAATGATTATCCCTTCTCAATGACAGGATTTACATTTTCCACTTGCAATGTTAACAAGTTTTCTTGACTAGCTATTAACTAAGGTATGAAATGCTAATAATTGTGCAAGACACTGACAACAGCTTACCACAAGCAGGATTGGGAGAACCAACATGACCAGTTAAGGTGTCACTTTCGTCCATTGAGCTAATGACACATGAAGTCTCCGTCATACCATATCCTTCGAGCACTGGACAGCCAAAACATCTACATGCAGAGTGAAATGTTAGATAAAAAGTGCGACCCCCTAATTCTCATTAATATAAACACTATTTATCTACTACTGGAAGAATATGCAACTTACACCCTTAAAAACTCCATGACATCAGGAGACAATGGTGAAGCACCTGAAGTCATCAAACGGACTCGCCCTCCAAGTTTGTCTTTTATTTTATTGAAGACCAATCTATCCCACATTGGTGATGGCTTTCTTCCTGAAATTCACAATAAAATGTATTCATTATGGAAAGAGTCAAAAACTAGATTGTGAAGCAGGAATCAACAAACCGCCAAACTCCATATCCTTTGGGTGATAAACCAGAAAATAACAGAGAAATGAAATATGAAACAACTGGAAAATAAATAAATAAAACCTGGAGAGATAATTTGAAAAGAAAAGAGGAAAAGAAAATAGTGAAAAGAATGAAAGAAAAACCAACACTGTTAAAGGAAAATAATATTAAGAAAAAATACAGAAATCACCAAGGATTAGTTGAAATGACTAGGTAGTTTCATGAAGTCAGAGATTGCAATCAAAGAACTCAAACAAATGAGCTTGAAGGCCCATTTGGGGAAGATTGACCAGATGCTTGAAGGTCAGAGAAGATTTTGTGAAGTTACTCTATCTGCTCAGGGTTGAATATACTGCTCGAAGTGGAGTTTTTAGTTTGCTGACCAATTGAAGCTTGGTATCCCCGGTTTTTATTATTTTGCCTCAGTTTCCGGTCAACTGATTTTCCATGCAAATCCCAACAGGTGTCTTCTTTGTGTCCCGCCTTACAGCAATATTCACACCAAGGTCGTCCCTTTTGTTGTCTTGGGCCCGACCCATTTAGCCCCCCTTTCGAATATAAGCCCAAATGTTCAACCGGTCCATTTTTTAAGATTTCAGCAGGCCCATCATTAAAAAATCTAGCTGGTCCAATTTTAGAGGGAAAGCCCATATTTTCTGGCCCAACTTCACTGCCTCTACATGGTTGTGGCCCCAACTTGTGAGGCCCGTTGCCTTTTAACATTAAGACCGACATCTCCAATTCAGCAGGCCCATTTTTTCCATTGTTCAACATCACCATTCTTCGATTCTCCTCACGACGAACCTCCGAGAAGACCTCATGCGTCGACGGTAACGGGAGATGGCCAAGGATTCTTCCTCTAACATCATCTAGTTCACTGTTAAGTCCAGCCACGAATTTAAAGACTCTTTCGCTCTCCAATTTTTTCCTGTATCGCGAGCAATTTGCCGGGCATGCCCATTCTTCTTCTGTGCTCAAATCCAATTCCTGCTATAACGCCACCATCTCCATGTAGTAATCAATTACTTCCCTATCTCCTTGCTTGATTTGCCATAGTTTAGTTTTAATTTCAAAAATTTGGGAAGCATTCTCTGAATCGGAGTAAGTGTCTCTCACAGCATCCCATACATCTTTTGCAGTTGTCAAGAACAGGTAGAATTTTCTGATTGGCGGGATCATAGAGTTCGCGAGCCACGCAGTCATCAAGGAGTTTTCTGAGTTCCACCTTTGCAAGCAGGCAGCCTCGATTGAGGCGGGCTTCTTCACGTCCCCGGTCAGGAATCCCAATTTCCCTTTTTCGTCGATTATTAATTTGTGGATTGGGCCTACTCTCTGAAGTTTTTTCCGTTTTAACTTTTCCATCGTGAGTTGGAAAGAAGAATTATCGATTCCTACCAAACCCACGAAGGGGATGGTCTCTGTTTCTCCATCGATTAATTCGGAGGTCATTGACCCCTTACTGGTGTCGACAGTTTCTGTTATGACTCTGATACCATGTAAACTGAGAGATTTGAAGAGAAATAATCTTTTATTTCCTTATACTGAATAATACAATGACAAACATCTTAAATAGTACACGTGAAGGGTTAAAATAAGGAAAAAAATATTTCTAAATCCTAAATTATCCTAATAAGCTCCAAGAATCATTCCTTATTACAATCTCCCATAAATATAACTGTTAATTATGGTAGTAAAGATATTTTCATTTCCAGGATTTCAACTACTACATTATTTTGTAAGAACTAAAATTGAACATGTCATTAGTTGACTTAATGTAGCGTTGTTGTAAATATTAAAAAATTTAATTATTGAACGGAAATCAGGAACCGAATGGAACTGAACCCGAATAGTTCCATAATTAAATTTGGACCCGACGTTTCCACTTATTAAATACCAGAAAATTCGGGTTTGGTTCAGTTATGTTATAATGTAGGAACCGAACTAGACCGGACCATGTCCAGCACTAATCTTCAAGCTCTCATTTGGAGAAATGTGTAATGCGTAAACTACCATTCCTCTCCTGTTTACCATCTCCTAAATCTATAAATTGTTTCGATATGCATAAAGTACCTCAAGGCCAACATTTAACTTTAGCCAGGGGAGTAATCAATTCAAACGTAAAGAGTTGGTAAAACCATTATGTGATTATATCGTAATCAAATCATAACACGCATTGCACCATATGAAGTTTGCCAGCAGTCACGTTATTCTTCTTCTTCCTTAGTCCAACTTGGAATCCAATGGCAATCACTTCATAGATGAGAGGAGAAGGGGAAGAATGCTCTAAGAAAGGGAAGAAGGGGGAAAATTATTGAAGAGAAACCACAGGGAAACTGTACACGCGTAAGGAAAGAAACGGGCAAAATTTTCTAAGACGTTATTACCCGTCCATTTTGAAAAGAAATTTGACTACATGTGTTCAGTTAATGAAGAAATTGACACGAAATGGACGGAAGGACGGTTTGCACAATAAAAAGTGTAATTAAGGGTGAAAAATGCCAAAAAATAAAACGTATAGACGTTTTGCACAGTAATATTGAAAGGTGTGAACGTTGTGCGCTAATTACCCTTTCATAAACTAGAAACTATACCTTCACCAACTATTAAACGAAAAGGTTAAGTTTTTGCAACTTGCAAGTTGGAATTCCTCCATCTAAAACATAAGAAGAGTTGTTTCTATCGGCAAAGTTTTCTGCCCTCGTCCAATCACTTCCAATTTGCGTTTGCTGGTTTATATTACAGGATTTAGATTATTCAAGTATATCTGTGAATGCAAATAGAAAGCTACTTGGTTTTGTTATCATGGCTTCACAAGCAACTTTTTGTTAACATATAAACCTGATTTCAGAACATGTAACGCGACAGACATTTAGTCTAGGTTGAACTTTGATACAACCATAATACCTCAAAAATCTTCTTTTATTACTTCACTCATTTCTCTGTCACATGATAATATCTGTGAATAAAAGATTCTGAGTACCATTTTTGTTTAGTATCTATTAAATCCACCCCACCCAAGTAACCCTTCGATACTCCGCACATTCTGATATTGGTGAAAGCCTTTCTTTTCAAAGATATGCTACTTTTGCAACAAAACATACTAGTGACAACTACATACAATTATTAATATAGCAATTTCACATAAAGGAAAATAAAGACAAGCTGTAGCTGATCATACCACCCATTACAGCTCGCTTCTTTGAATTGTAGGCTGCGTTAAATAGCCTCTCCTTTAGAACACCAGAAGTCTTTACAGCATTAGTTATCCTACAATGAGCCATACAAAAATAAATACAACTGCGAGAGCTCACTAGTAAACACAACTATCATTTGATAAACATTTTAACAATAATTACCCAGCGTATATTCTGTTGTATAAACGAGGAACACTGGGAAATATGGTAGGTCTTAGAGAAGCTAAATCATCCATCAACTTCAAGTTATCCTGCAGAATTGTAATTCCATTTCATACATAAAGCAGTTGCAATGATAATATTCAATTGAAGATGTATAACAATCATGCTTATCTCTCTGCATCAAGATCATTAACACAAAGCAGAAATTCAAAGAGTTCTCGACAACTTTCAACTAAACTCATTTGAGCTTTTCCAGTTTAATTTCCCTTTTTTATGCATTAGCCTATTGTTGTAACCTGAACCAAATATCCAAAATGTCAGATTGACTTGTGGATCGCTCTTGTAATGACAATCGCTTGATATTAAAAAGAAATTTGCTTGCATTTCTTCAGCTTCTACAGATTCACCCAGTAAAATGTAAAAAAACAAGTCTCCTCACGCTTTAACCTCTAGGTCAAATTATAGATAAATGATTAAGTACTTCAACAGGTGGACAAGTTTGACATTGCCCACGTAGGAGATCAGTGATAC
The DNA here is from genome assembly GCA_903798315.1 of Fraxinus greggii. Lineage (NCBI taxonomy): Eukaryota > Viridiplantae > Streptophyta > Magnoliopsida > Lamiales > Oleaceae > Fraxinus > Fraxinus greggii. The sequence goes on from CAIGRK010231055.1 coordinate 29,582, forward strand.
ATGAGCTAATATCTATGTATTCATGCCGGAAATTGCCAGTTCATCTAAGACAAGAAAACTGCATTGCTCACAAGGGCATCAGGTATGCCAAAGCTCAGCTATTATCTTAGATTGGGGGGGGCATTTTCATCTTTCAAACAGGCATCTTCCCGTATTAAAAGTTCGTTCTCTTTGTTCTACTAAAATGGAACACAAGCAAAGGTAGAAAAACGAGTATATAACTACATCCCCAGAAATAAAAATATCATGTGCAGATCACATACCCCCTGGTAGAAGCCAACAGCAGCGCCATAGTAAGCTAACAGAATCTGATTAGCTCGTTCATAGATGTGTGCCAGGGGAAGATAGGATATATATCTATTAGAGAAATAATTATCAACAATACGACAGGATGGAAGTGAAAAGAAATTGTGATTTCCAGAAAAACTCACACGTCTGAGGGATGAAATTTGACTGAATGGCTCACACCTGCAACACTTGCTATCAAGTTGCCGTGTGACAAAACAACTCCCTTTCCAAAGACAAGAGAGAAGCAATGTCTCAATGACCAACCATTTTATGTCAAATACTTTTAAGTGTATATCAAAAACTAAAATTCGCAAGTGCTACCTTAGGTGTCCCGGTAGTACCACTCGTATAGCATATAGTGGCTACATCCTCAGGCTTTGGAGGGCAAAATGGATGGATATTACTTTGGCCCTGTAAGGGAAAACAATTTTAGCAGATTAAAATTTTATTCATTCAGTAATCAGTCAGAAAACAGAAACATCTGTAATAGGAAACAACAAACCGCCATGGTGCCACTGCCAATCACCAATTAAGACCCATAAATAGTATGATTCTATTTCATTCTCCAATTATGGACAAAAAATAGTAGTAGTCAACTGGAGAACTAACTACACCAGAATAAAAGATTCACTTATCCAACTACTAACATAGACATCAACAAGAATGTCAAGAAGCATCAATAAACAATATAATATCAGAAATAAAGAACATCCATGAGATAAATCTATCAACTGTTTTAGGTATAGCATCTTTAGCATATTAGAACGTTACAGGTTGAGAACTCTAATATTCACATTTCAGCAAGTTAATTTGATTGTAACGTCTTTTCTTATTGCGTAAATGCATCTTCAGAGAAGTAGAACTGCAAGTTTGACTGTTTGAGATTTTCTTTTTACATCTAAGAGAAGTTTATAAATCAGTTCTTAAGAGACCAAGTTCTTGTGACGAAATCTAAGTAACATAGCACAAGTTAAAGACCTTCAATCATGTTACAGATATCAAGTTTGATGTACTGGAACAAAAATGAAAACATCTGCAGACAGACAATTTTTCTCAAACTAGATACTAACGTTTTCCCTATTTTGCTCTTGCCCTGTGCAAGGTGTCCAATATCAAGAAACAAATATGTAATTGCCTATCCGAATGAAACAACTATCTTGGAACATGCAGTTAATTTAGACATCAAAGCAAAAAGCTTCTCCGAGTTCTATAAATGAATTGCAATCTCTCCTATTTTTCCTATTTTTTCCCTTTTTCTTAGTTCAGCTATACTCTAATCTTGAAGGACATGCTTCAATAAAAATGTCGACTAACTCTCCATGTTTTCGAAAACAGAACTGCAAATTTTGTACAAAATATAACCACAGAAAGCAAAGTAAATCGAGGCCCGAAAAACACCACATTAGAGAAGATGAACAGTCAGAAACGAGTCCACTACGTAGGAGAAAGTTTGATGAGGAATAATATTTCACTGCATTTTTAATTATGGATCTCAAGGGACGAAGGGGGATAAATGTCCAGTAGTACTGAAATGTCCTTTTAAATTTTCCTGCCAACTCTTTCTTGATCTCCAGTATGAAAGTGTATCTAACATAACTCTTCTTGACTAGATGAATCTCTCAAACATCATTGCACTTATTAAATGTCATCTTCTCCAGTCAACGAAAAACGCTTTAGCTCGTCTATTTTTCTTTATAATTTAAACACGTTTACTTCATCAATTGAAATCATTTCCATGATGGCTGAGAAACTGTCATGGGCAACAGTATCATAAAAGGTATTTATGACAGTTACAACCATCATAAAACACTAACAGAAAAAGGAAGCGTAATCCATTATTCAGAAGATTACAAATACCTGACCAAGTAGCTTTGAGTATGATATCAGCTTAACTCCCGATCTTGAAGGTAGAGATGGGAGATGTTCATCTATCCCTCCCACTACCTAAATAATTTAAGATACCAGGGGGATAAACATTAGCAGAACAGAAAATCATGCCCTATGATTATATGAGATTGACTAAAAATTCCACAAAAGCTCTAAATGGACATACCACTATTACGCGTACAGATGGAATCTCCGATAGGAAGCTTAGCAACTGCCCATTTTAGAAAAAAGAATGGAACGTTAGAAACCAGTTTTATGGCATCTGTTTAACTTCAGCAAATTACAAAAAAAATCTATTTCTTCTCCAATCCAGCACGAGGAAAATGGGAACACGACAGAAAGCATATGTATAAAAGTTTACGGTAACCCTACAATAAATACAGCAAACATACATATTGTGAAATCTGTCCGATCTTCAAGCAAGTCTTAGCATCTTGCTTACTATTATTACTTGTTTGTAACTAACACCAGACATGCATTTAGCAGGAATATGTGCAACTGAATTGACTACATAAATACAACACTAGTCTGATGGGGGGTGTATTTAATTAGAACTTTTAAAGAGTTTTATGGAGTCTAAATTCTAGGTGTATTCAATATAGACTTTTAAAAATCTATAAAAGTTTCTGGGTATTCAATATGGACTTCTAAATATGCGATATACAATTTAGACTATTTAAAAACCAACAAAATTCAGGAATATTCAAAATGTCAATGATTTTACGAAAAAAATGTAAGTGCTAGACTTTGGTAGACTTTTTGGTGGCAAGTATAAATAGCAAAATTCTTTATTTCTATCCGATCGGCCTAAAAACTTTGAAAGTCTTTCTTTGGAGAAATAAAACAAATATTCAGCCGCTCCTCTCTCTATCATCGGCTTCTTCTCTATTTGACCCAAAAGCTTCTTCCTCATCAGGTAATAACTATTTTTTTATTTTCTTCTCTTTTATTGGCATATGTTAGGGTGTGAGGAATTACGATTGGTGGTTTAGGGTTTATATGGATTTGAAGATGGATCCAAAAAGTTGATTATGTATTAGCATCCTCAATTGTATTGTTCAATGAATGAAATGGAATTTCCAGAGTTCGCATGCAATTATTTGTGTTTATATATACATATTTTTTTAAAAAAAATGACTTTATATCGGGTATAATGGATGTTCACTCATTCTCTAGATAGAAGGCCAACATGAACTGAATATACTATTAAAATTCATGGAGAAATTGCTTCCCTTGTGTTTTATAATGAAAAAGAAAAATGAAAAACTGCTGAAGGAAATTGTCTTATTTTTCTAATACTTAAATTATTACTATTAAAAGCAATTTTATACCTCAAAGTTTCTAAAAATTTAGCTATAAACAAGATAGGAGGTAGTGTGCATAAAAACCAGTTAGGACAGAAGAGTTCTCTTTTATGCTTGTTCCTTATTTGTTGGCTTTTAAGATAGTGGCAAAGGACATATTTTGCAAGGGTTATAGAAAACCAAGGGCAACCTTAATTCTTAGTATTTTGTGTATCATCTATAAGTTGCATTATTACTGAGGACGCCTAATGGGAAAATCTAGGAACTTGAAATATAAAGTAAAAATCTATAAGTATGGCACTTGATTCAATAATTCTTGAGACATATTTCCCCTCTCTCCTTGAGACATGGACATGATTGCCTAATCTTTTTCCATGAGAGCTTTTGAAAATGTTTTGCATCTCTAACTGTACCATATAAAAGAAATTGAGTTTCAAAATTACAAAATACAAAGAAGGCATATCAATTTCCTGTTGTTGGGTTGGATTTTTCTCCTCCTGAATTGATTTTCTAGAAAAAAAATTTGAGGTTAAAGTTGAAGTCTCTTGTTTCCGTACCCTTGGTCTTTTTCCTTTCCCGCATTGGTTATTGGTACCAATTCTTGTGCCATAATCACCCCTAATGAATTAACAGTCACCCTGATCTTTTCCGTTATTTTCGCCAACCGAAATAGATGAAGTGACTATGTTAAACAAATTTTGAGACAACAAAGGTATTGCAACATAGATGAAAAAGTTCAGTAGAAATGGGTATAAAATATAGGAACAAGAAAATATCATATGGCATCATTGAACCAGAACTAGAGAGGAAAATTTCTTCCAAGAATCTGCTGCTTCTTGTTTTGTGGGAAAAAACTGATTTGGTCCAGTTTGTAGCTGTAGATGCTACGAGGATAGTTATTAGAGTTGCAAGGAAATACAGAGATTTTTTTCGTTTAGTGGTTTTAGTAGAGGATTTTCCTTTAACCGGTTTGTACAATAACATAGAAGTCCACAAATTAAATACAAATGTATCAGCCATACAAATGACTAGTAGCCTCCATGAACAGTGACTGAGCAGAAATTCTTATGCTTCAGAGGAAAATCTGAAACAATACACACAATGATATAAATACTCATTGATGAGTGAATGTCATAATTTGGCTCTGGGTTTGACAAGTACATTGACAATTGTAAGCTTCCGTAGCTCTGGGTTTGGATGAGACACTGTGACTAAGAAATTCACTGCCAGTGATGGAGTCTGGGATGAATACATTAAGGTGAACTTTATTTATTTAAAACAATACAAGTTAGTGATGTGTATGTTTCATATGTTAACACTTACTGTATTTTTGTTCTTTACTAGTCAAATGGAAATTCAACATATCGCACCGATACTTTTGTGGACTATGAAGATTTGAGAATTGTGATTGGAAATAGAAGTGCTATTGGAAGACACGCAGTTGAACTAGAGGATGATACTGATGCCATAACATTTGAGACAGAAGAAACAGAGGTGGTGATTCATTAGATAACTTCATGAATAATTCTGATTCTGGAAATTCCTACAAATTGACACAAGAAACTTTATATCAGTCTCCATCTCTCTGGCACCTCACTCCACCATCACTCTCTCAACCAATGAGTTCAAAGGATCCCCCAGCAACTAGAAAACGAAATATAACCAACTTTGAAGGAAAATCAGTTGAGACCAACAATATTCAATTAGAGCTTATGGACAAGCTCACCCAAAACATTGACGAGTTCACTCGTAGTATTGATTGAATTTATACATTAGATAGTTGTTGGGATATTATCAGGGAGATCTCAGACTTGGATGATGGTGTTCGTTTCAAGGCCATTGACTTGCTTAATGCAAAAGCAAAAAGTTGAGTTCATAAAGTTGACACCCAAAAAGTGTTCTAAATGGGTAACTCATAAATTGAATTAGTAACAAATGCTACAGTTTTGGGATTGTTTATTGATTATCTTAGTTGATTGTATTCTGAACGAGTAATGCTTAGGTTTGTTTGCATTAACTTAATTGTTGTCTCTATAACTTAATACATGGACATACACAGTTTCATTCTAATTTCTTTATATGTGTTCTATTTATATAGTGTGTGTTTGAATCTCATTAAAATGATAATAGAATTTTTGGAATAGTGATTGAATGGAGAATGTGTGGTTGAAATGAGGAAAGAGAAAAAAGAGAGAATGAAAATGGGATCAAAATGGGTGTCAAACAGGGGCATAATGTCTAGTATCAACATGCATGAAGATGAAGAACATTATGAAGAGATAGAAAAAGAATAGATGAGAGAAGATTGAGGTATACATTGATAGCAATTCAAGCAATGTATGCTAAATGAGCTTAGAGTTAACATGTGATGCGAACTGGTCTAGCTTCCTCTAAATAGCTGACAAAAAAACTTCAAATGGATACGGTTATATACATAAAATGTAAAATGAGGATCCAACAAACTTTCGACAAGTTATAGAATATATCCAGACGTGCTTATAAAATTATGCAACATCTCAGGATACAAGGTTTATTTGTGTTGAAGCTTGCAAAATTTTTACTCATTGTCGGTTAAAATTATCGATATTTTCTAATTCGTGAATCATATGGGCGATCACATTTCACAAATAGTCAAAGTTTCAACAAGATTTTGAAGGCATTAAACACGGTTGCAGTAGGCATAAGGCTAAACCCGGATATGCAGTGCCGGAAAAGTAAGAGAAAGTACAAGATTTTACCCTTACTTTAAAGTAAGTGATGAAATCATCGTCGTCGTCGTCGTCGTCATTATTACTGCTACTACTATTATTGTTATTATTTGATGTTGGTGTTATTTTTTCTCATTATTTATTATTATGGTTTATTGTTTAACGATTGCATTGGAGCAATTGATGGTACCCATATTTCCGCTACGGTAATTGGACATGATACAAGTTGTTATCGTAATCGCCATGAAACCATTTCACATAACATTTAGCAGTTTGTAACTTTGATTTGGAATTCATGTGTGTGTTTAGCAGGTGGAAGGTATTTGTACATGATTCAAAAGTAATGAGTGATGCTTTATCAAGGAATAACGTACTTAAAAAAGCCTTATTTTACTTATATATTTTATGATTATACACGTTATACATCGCTTACTAATTCTACAAGTTTTATAGTATAGGTAAATATTTTTTGGCGGATTGAGGATTTTCAAATTGCCGTCAATTCTTAGCTCCATTTCGAGGCGCTAGCTGTCATCTTAAAAAAAAATTGGTCAGCATAAGTTTGAAAATGCAAAAGAGTTGTTCAATCATTGACATGCATTCTTGAGGAATGTTATTGAAAGGATATTTGATATATTAAAATCAAGATTCACAATTTTCAAAACAACTCCTCAATTCCCATATGAAACACAAGCAGAGCTAGTGTTAGCTTGTGCAAATTTACACAATCTTCTTTGTAGGGAGTGTCATTCTGATATGATGAAGTTCAATCATTTTCATCAATGTTAGATGATCAAAGGGACAACTTGGACCATTTTACAAGTCAAGAACAACAAAGATTGAATGCTAATGAGTGGAGGGCTACTATAGCCACTGATGTGTTGTTGCTAATATTGACCATTAGTGATTTCATTTTTTTCAGAATGGTACCGAGTTGTTTCTAAAAATTGGTACTTCGGTTATTTATTTATGTAATTGGGGTGACTTAGAATGATATCACCTATAGATTAATAAATGTAGGAAGTGAGATTATGAACTCGATAAAAATTTTGGTTGGAAAATATATTAAAGGAGTCACATGCCATATTTTTGAATTTATCAACAAGCCATTGGGAAGTTCATAGTTTTAGAAGAAAAAAGAGAGAGGTAATAGTTTATGTTTACTGACTTTTGACGTACTTTACTTGCAGCAAATTATTAGAACATTATAAATTCTGAGTTTTTTCTATGAATTTAATGATATTAATGCATTAGTGTGAAGTCAATAAAAGTCAGTCACTTAAAAAATGTCAATCAAAGCCTTTAAAACTCGACATTAAATACACAAGTCTTCATGTTTTTCAGTGTTATTATTGAACAAAAGCAGAAATACTAGTGATAAGCGTTCATGAATAGAGTCAAAGGATTTATCGTGGGCTCCCTAGTTAAGGAGAAAAAAGATGAAAGAACTCACAGTGTTGAGAGTACTGGTCACACAAAATATGGCCTGTACATCAGCATGATTTACAATATACTTAACAGCATCAGGACCTGCGAATGAACCAAACAAGGTCACTACCTCAATGAACAAGACTAGAACAGAGAAGCCTCAACTGAACAAACACCTACACACCAAGGGTATCGTATAAAGGAACTGAAGTAAATGAATATGCTGAGCAGGCATGATCAACAATCAGCCATTCTGGTCTATTTACAAAGTAAAGTCCAACACAAGCTCCCTGCTCCAAGAAAAATCAATATGTCATCGCTCTAAAAAGTGGACCTTGAAAGTTTATTTTCATTACCCAACACTTACAGATTTTGACATTTTGTGGGGGCGAAAACCACAATTAAGTAGACATGAAGTAGACTAAAGAATTTAAAATATCCATTAAAAAGAAGATATTATTTTTCTTCAATAGTCCATAACAACTCTGGTGTATTACTGGTTTTTCAAAAGAACTTGAACCACTTTTTCCTTGTGGATAGAATATTCCATGTTAATAGCATAGTCCAACTAACTAAATGCAGAAATATATGCAAGGGAAAACAAACAAACATACTGGTTGTAGTCCACAATGGCGAAGTCCTGAGCCTAATGCTGATCGAGCAGTGCCTGCCTCTCCATATGTCATCCATTTGTATCTTCAGCATCAAAAGAATATATATTACAAACAAATTATCTTTGAGGTTTCCTTTCTTTAATATTTTTCGATCTGATCAGGTGGTGGTGACTTCACAGATAAACTTACTCTCCTATGACTCCATCAATCCGAATACGTGTACCCAAGTATTTGTAATCTTGGAAAGTTTCAACTGCATGCCTGAACACACGATGGTGTAGAAAACAAATATGAAGTCAAATTAACTAAATTAGAGCAGATATAGCTGCAGTAAAGCTTTAAAAGTTTCAAAAGAGTTAAGACTGGAACTCAACATTCACAGGTTATGCATAGAACAAAAAATGAATATCAAGGGATAAAATCTGCATGTAGAAAGCACAGGAAATGATTGACGAAATTCTCACACGAAGTTATCATGCAATGTGACGATTTCAGCATGATCTGGAAAACTGTTAACTAGCTTCAAAGGAGAAAGTGCGGATCTGCCATGAAATAACAATTATCAAAAGGTCCAAGTAGAATAATACAGCACAAATAATTGTGAATAGTTTATAAATAACTAGGGGAGATGTCTACCTGTATACATTCCACTTCCCGGTCTGCAATCTCTCAGGAAGAACTACACTATACCTCTGACCTGGTCAATATTAAAAGCCCATCATCGTAACTAATAAGATAATCGGACTTTAATAGATGCTTGGAAGAATGAACATGAGAAAAAATTATCAGAAGATTTCAAAGGAATTCAAAAATATTTCATGGTACAAGCAATAGTCACAGAAATTATCCATATCAAACACAAGCTTCCAAACCTGGCTTCTGCTTATCCCCAGTTTGTTAAATTCAATAGAGGTCTGGTTCAAACTATTTTCTGTTTGGGAGGCATTACCTGAAATCTGGTTTTGACTTGATATAGTGTAAATGAAATTTCTGGTCTCCAGCTAAATTATTTTTCATTAACCAAAAGACAATTAAATATATATTTTTACCTTGCTTTACATACAATTTTACCTTGAAAGTTCTTAAAAAAATATAACAAATCACCCAGTCAAGAGGGGAAATGATTACAAAAAACAATAACAAACTAAGCCTTATTTCAAATAACCTTGGGGTTGGGTGCATGAATCATTTTTCATCCCTCCATTTTGATCCATTGGTACATCTGCTAAAAGGTCAAATGGAATCACATCCTTTGCACCACATCAAACCACGTTAATTTTGACCTGTCTGTGCATGTTCTAATTTATTAGGATTGATCACTCTTTTGAACAAGAACTTCTTTAGGTCTTGGCAACACATGCTCCAACTAGTCCAACCATCTAAGTCACAATTTCTTTGTGTTTATCCTATATTGGCGTCACCTCCACTTGGCAGCATATATCCTTATTTCAAATTTTATTCTTTTAGTATGATTGCACGTCCATCTTCACATATTTATTGCTACTATGTACATATTATGTCCATTTCTTCTGCTAACCACCCGACTCCCTGCCATAAAACATAGCTAATCTAATAGCTGTATCTTGTATGGCTTACCTTTTGACTTGATAGTGATCTTCCGATCACATGAATCCAATAGTGCAACTCACTCTAGTTGTATGAATTACATCATCTCAAGTCATCCTTAATTAATAAATTGATCATAAATACCTAAATCAATCACTCTATCACTCTCTGAGACAATATGACTGTCTCTGGTATACTATGACTAGAAGGACATTCTAGCTGTAGTTTAGATTTGAAAGTGTTATAAAATTCAAACTTAATCCCGCCTGTCATCAAGTAAACTAAGGAACCCGTGAAATAAAAATATTTAATTGTCATATTTAATATACTTGGTTTAAATATAGATTTCTCTTTTCCTTTAACAAGATATTCAACTTTTTGCGTCTTTGCTGTCAAAGAAATTTGAGTAATAAAAGCTAAAAGAAGTGCTTGTTCATCATAGAACAAAAGTTGGTGCCAAGCTGGGAAAAAGAAAAGGATCATGTAAACTTACTATAGAAATTGTTCCCCAATTAATACTCTCTCCCAGACTAATTCAAACATTCATTCTTCAATCTCCATAAAATAAACAACACAAAGAAAAAACATAAAAATCGGCAAGCATGTATTACCGTTAAAGAATTCACCGGCGGTGGGATTTGCGGAGATCCTTAGTAATGATTCATCGTTGGCGGGAACCAGATGTGATTGAATTGCTTTAATCCGTCGCTCAGCCCTTGATTCCATTCAGATTTTTCTTCTTTTTCTAACCTGTTTTTGAATTCAGTAGAGTAATCGAATTCCTACTTGTAATTTGGCTTTATTTTGGGAATAAATGTGGATAAAATTATTTTTGGAATAAATGTGGATAAAAATATAGGATTTGGTCCATCTTTCAACGTCGTGCTACAATTTCAAAGATGGCCTAGTAGACGAGTATATTAGGCTAGGTGGATAGAAGTTTAAGTATTTTAATTCCTTTTGAACCCATTTTTGAAAAAAAAAAAATTCTCAAATTCATTTTTTATCATATATATTCTTCATAAATTAATTTGCGTGCGAATCGTAATTTCTCTTACTTTTTAAAAATAATTTTTTTTGCTAAATCTATTCTCAACAAATTTCTATCAGATAGCGATAAATTTTTCCTCCATTTTTCGCAAGTGTGATATTCGAATTCTCAACCTACCATTTGTGATACTCGTATCCTCGACTTCTGAAAACTCTACGAGTGTGGCCCAACTAATGAAATCGGGTATTTGATAGTTAAAAAGTTAGTTTACCCTATTGAGATCAATGATTGAAGATTAAAAAAAAAATCCGATAATTTGGTGGAGAGTCTCTTTCAATAATGGGGGTTAAACGAACTTTTTGCGGGATTAATGACAAAGTGCTATTTGGGACCTCCAAGGGGAGATGGCCCTTCTGGTTGTTTCTCTCTTTTTTTTCATTTTTTTTTTTCATTCGCCTTTTTCTTTTAATTTAATTTAGAATATGCCGTTTGACTTTTTAACGGTCAAGTTATCAAATTCCATGACTTTGGGGCCAGGCTCGTATATTTTTCAAAAATTGAGGACTTCAGTGTTATAAATGGAAGGTTGAGGATATCAACACTGTACACGAGAAGGTTGAAAATTTCAAAAATTACTATTTATTTATAATTATTTTTATTTATTTATAATTTAAAACGTTAATAAACACTTCTCACGCGTACTTTTTTCAACAAAAAAAATTTAACTATTAAGAATTTAGATAATTTTAAAAAAAATTCTTTCTATGCGTAAATTATTTAAAATGTTGATTTAACGTGAACTATCTACTAGTACCAAACCCTCACAGGATATTCAAGGCATCTAAATTGACTTGGGGATTCTAAAGTACGCCAGGTGGGACACAGCACTGCAGCCATTAAATCTGGATAGCGATGAAACGAATAGACCCTTTAGGTGCCACTTTGGGATTTAATCGCAAAAGGTGCACGTTTTGCTTCACTCTCTCATTTATGAAAATTAAAAGAGAAAACAAAAGAATTAAATGGTGTTTGATTTGACTTGTAACAAAATGAGAACATTATTAATTCTATTGTTATATAGAGCTCATTTGAGTCCCATTTGTTTTTTTAAAAATATATTTTTAATTAATAATTTGATGGACAATGTGTGATTTAAAAATAAAAAAAAATGAATTTTCGTATAATATTAATTTATAAAAAAATGTGTGGTTAAAAATAAGATAGAGAAAAATGTATTATGAAAATAATAGAGATCAAATAAGGGTGAATCAATGATATGGCCGAACTCTATAGAGTTGAACTCATTTGCTTGAGTCAACCCCATACGAAAAGCCAAACCTTCACATGGAGCAAGGCTACAAGGGCACAACAGGAGATCTTTTATAAAATCCTTATTAAGTGATTGACGTGAAATCCACTACTATCGCTGCCCTATTCAGCCAATTTGGTCAAATCCAACTCTCGTGTCAGAATGTTGGGCGACAAAATGATATTAGCATTAAATGCCCATGATTAACTGATACATTTGACAAAATGCCTCAGTCGCATGCATGGATGAGATGCATACTTTCATCATACAGTTAGCATCCATTATATTCTCTATTATAAAAGCTTACACAATGAATATTCCAAGAGTAATGCAAGTTTAGACTTTCAAACTATAGATTTGCTTTTTCTGCTATCACGTATTTTCTCCAAAGCCAACCCCCTTTCAAACTAGGATGTTCGCGTCCAAAGCACCTCACATACTCAAATACTTTCGACTTCAATTAACTTAATTGTTGGATTACGCGCTGCCAACTCCGCCACCACTGATGGAAGTCACGTGTGGCTAACAGCTTGTCCTAAAGCATAGAAATCAGGTTTACGTGGACGCCGGAGACTTTGAAATCTGTTGACCATATTTGAGGTACAAAAATCGAAATCAACATATACCGTGCAAATTTAATTGTTTGCACTTTGCATATTGCAATACAAATAAACATTTATGACACGTGACATGTTTCGGCTGAGTCGATAAGGTTGTGAAATATTAGAGTGAGAATTATAGAGTCAGCCTCTAGCATAAAGCGTTTGTAGTCGATATATTTTACTAGTACTATTTCAATCCTTTCCATTTTATAGAACTATTAATCATTGCATGCTTTTCGATTAAATTATCCTCTAAAATGGAATATCCATAGCAAACGAGACATTATTAAAAGGGTAGAATGGATAAAAATGTATAATTTTAAGGAAGAACAAATAAAAGGACAATTATTTATAATACACTATTTTAAGAATGCACTATATTTTAATTTATATTATCGTACTAATGTTTCTAACTTTTGTTTTTAAAAAAAATCATAATTTATAATCTAATAACTAGCATTTTACGTTCAAAAATTTGAATTATCAAATTCATGGATTGTAGAAACAAGAAATACACGGAATGAAATTTTGATCGAGTTTGGCTATTTGTCGATGATGCCCTCGCACATTTGTTGATGGTCTTTTGGTATTCATCTTTCTACATACAACGATCACATCTTGTGAAATATAAAGACTTCAAATTACGTAAACCAATGAACTTACTAATGTTCATAAATCTCTTTATATGAAACTCAGACTTAAAATAAATGCAGAAATTACTATAAAGTGAATATGCAACATTATTTGTATGATAGTACAAGGATGACGAATGGTTTTACGAATGAGGGAATCCTATCTATAATAGTTAACAAGTTGTGTGTCAAAAGGCATAATTGTTTTAATTAAACATGCTCTTTTTGGACAATTTTTTATTCAAAAGACATAATTTTTCATCAGAAAAGACACGTCTTTCCATTTAAAACATATTCTAAAATATTTTGTTACGTGTTACACTCGAATTAATTGAATACTCCACCATATACAATATATGTTCGTTCAACTTCAATTAATTTTATATATTGAGAGGCTCATTTTTGTCTTAATTTTCAATATCCGAAAGTTAATTTGAGTTTACTATTTTATTTAATTTTTTTTATTGAAATATTGAACTTTAGAGTACCTTTGAACATTATCTTGTGATTGACATCATCATAAAATGAGATCGATGGTGATGCTTTGATTTATTCGAACTTGTTAGATATTTTGAAGACAAAAAGAGCCAGAGACATTAGTTCAACTAGATGATCGAGACATCTCGGAAACTTAAATTATAAAGTTTTAGACTATTATTACTGTGGAATAAACGTAAATTATAAGGATTTTTATGCTGACTTTCAAAAAGTCAATTTAAAAGGTTGGAATGAAAAGAAAATTGACTTTTATGTAGTTTCCCTAGACTTAGTGCGACATGTTAAGGCAAAATTGAAAATATATGATTAATTTATTTAAAAATTTTCTTATTCAAATGTTAATTTTCATATAATTATGTTAGAACATTTTCAAGAGACTTTTTATTTATAAGTGTGATATTCTAATCCGAACCAAATTTTATCTCCCGACTCTTTCACTCTCTATCTCTCATTTGGTTGTTATCTTGATCGTCGAAATGCAAATAGTCCGCCGAATTTTGAGGTCAACAAGTTATATTTCAATTAATCCCTCTTTGATTTTGCTAAAAATCGAAATTTTAGTAGATTTTGACAAAAAAAAATATATATGAAATATATGATCAAACATTTGATAAAAATTGTGGGTACAATTAAATACATGGTTAAAAATTATTAATTTTGCTCGAGATTTTTATCAACTTTTTAGCTAAACCAAGTAGGAACTTTATGTAAAAAATAAGTTGTTTTTCACTCATGGGAAAATCACGAGTTTTGGCTACTTTTATAGGAACTCACATTCTCCTGTGAACAAACCAATCATCGCAGTAACAAAATCACTTAGCCGATTTGTAGTCTCCATTTCTTAAAACTTATTTTTTCTCAAAATTATCATCGACCATACATTCTCATAATGAAATAATTTTGCAAGTAAACCTAGAATTTTTCTATTTTTCAATCATATATTTTGTTGACTTCAATTTTCGACTCGACAATGTGGCCAATAGATTCCAACTCTTCTCCCAACCACATTTGATATTTATGCGCATTTGGACAAACGTTAGGTACACATCGCCTTCTCGATGGTGGAAAAGACGATCGCGGACACTTCGACGATCAAGTCGATCAACTTATAGATGCATTTGAGCGTGGAATGTTTATGATGCCTAGTTTGAAGAGAGGTTAATACAAGCAAAGTTACTATTGAAAGTATAAAATTGCATTACCTTTAAATTACATCAAGTATGAGTTTTTATACTAATTGAGAAACGATTACCATTGAATGGATGACACATGGTCTCACATTTGTGGCCTGTGCGTCATCATCTCTACTTTCTTTTTCTGGGTCAAGAGTGATATTAAATGATTTAGAAAAGCTATGTATTAGGTCTGTCATTTGAAAAGTAGATTGAAAGGTTGACTGAGAGGCGTATGTTGCAAATATGCCAAATCATTCAGTTGTACGAAAGATCCATTGGATGAAGCAGTGCTATAGAAAATGCATTGTGGCACAAAAACTCATCACTTCAAATATGCATCGCAACATATTGTGGCATGTCTCGAGAATGGAGGTTCAACCTCTACATATCACTTCAGCTGAGACGCTTCGATTATTTTAGCTTCCTTTGTTTTATGGTCTCGATTAGGCTAAGTAAGCAAAATGTGGAGTGTAGATCTTAGGTGAATTCTTTTTATTTTATAGCTAACTCCTACGTGACTGTGTTAAGCGCGAATCTTAAGGGACTTCTTTTTATTTTATAGTGAACTCCTACGTGGCTATCCTTGTAGGACGACGTATATCACATTCTTCAAAAAAATTGTTTTTATCAAAATTTATTCTAAAAAAATAAGGTTCAAACAAGGGGCTTAGAGCCCGTTCGACAATATTAAATTATTCATTTTCAACCACACATTATTACAATAAAATATTCTACACGTATATAAAAAAAAAATTCTACTTTTTAATCACACATTCTCTTAAAAATATTATTCAAAACTAATTATATCAAACAAGGGGCTTAGCGCCTGTTTGGCGAACAGTCTTCTCGGATGAATATGTGAATTTCATTTTCTTTAAATTTTTTTTTTCTTTTGGGGTTGGAAGTTTTTGCATTGAGAAAAGGAGAAGAAAAGGGGGTTTATGTTGAAAATGTTTTGGGCTGGCTAGGGGTTTAGCGGATCCAAGAAATAATGTGTTAATTGATACAAATAGCACTATATTGAAATGGATCAAAATGAGAACCTGTGAACTTAATATATCCCTCGTTTGACAATCATTGTTTCAAAAAAAATGCTTATACATACTTATTTTTAATAATACATTCGCATAATAAAACATTCCACGCGTAAGTTCAAAAAAATTTCTTACCTTTTAACCTTATATTATCCTAAAAATCATTATTCAAAATTTTATTTTCTTTTTCAAAATAGTTGTTGTCAGGAGAGAACTACAAAATAGTTTTCCGCAATAGAGTAAATTGAAATGAAGTTTACCAATTAACTATTTGTTATCAAGCGTGGAATTAAATTCGGTCCATGTTTAGTGGTGATTAAAATCGATTTTTAGTAGATTTTGATTAAAGTGAATCAAACGTGTGGTTGAAAAGTTGTGAGATCTATGAAATAGATGATTGTAATTAATTGTTGATTTTGACTTAATTAAAATCCAGATTTTAATTCTTACAAAATAGGGGCTTATTTAAATGTTTTCTAATGAATTTGAATATGAGAAAAATACATAATTATAAAAATTTTAAGGAACACTTTCAAAAATAATAATCTTCGGAAAAGTTTTCAAAAATCAATGTGACCATCTGATAAAAGGGGCCAAGATCGAAATAATAAACAATTTTGATCATAGTTACAAGACACAAATAGTGAATTACAATTACATATTTAGTCGTAATTACACTTTTTTAGGTCAAATGTTAATTATTGATCATAAATTATCTATTTTATCAGTTATATATTATTTATTGGTCATAATTTATCTGTTTTATTGGTTACAATCACCCATATAATTGCATAATCTTGTTCACTAGGTATGAGAATTCAATTTAAATATCTCACAAGGCAAATGTTTTGGGTATGAACTTTAGGGGACGTGATAGAATTTTATCAGGGGTAAGATGGATTTAGACTATCACAAAGTAGAGGTTTTAGGGTTGAATCGTGGAGGACGCGATAAAAATTCATGAAGGGTAAGATGAACTCGAAATATACCAAAGCACACAATACGCAAATTAATGACTTGAGCACGGATCTTGGGTTATTACATTATAACATTAATGTCCCAAACTTTTTTTCAGCCGAGTCTTATTTTCAAATTAAAATAATTGTTTCTAATTATGATTTCTCTTCAAAATTTTCTTTAAGATACAATAAAAGATTCATTTATCCATTGTATTTTTAAATAAGTAAAACAAATAATAATGTACAAATGTGATTAAATACTTGACCCTCATTCTAGAGCACGTTAAAAATATTTTTGAACAAAAATCATGATAAAAAACAATATTTACTATCAATCTACTATTTCAAAATGCATTCTATAAGAATGTGATTGAAAAAAGTTAAAGATATAAGTGTGACAATAACCCTTGTTTGAGCCCCTTTTTTTTAAAATACATCTCTCTCTTATTTTCAACCACATATTCTTCAATAAAATAATATTACATACAAATTCAAAACTTTTTTCTTTTTTTAATAACACATTCCTCACCAATTTATTATCTGCACAAAAAAATTACACTCAAACAGACTCTAAATAAATGTTAATAACTTCTAATATAATTAAAATATGAGGTATATTTTCTATAAAAAAAATGTGATGTGAAAATAACAATCTTTTTATCTAATTACCAACAGTTGACTCTCAAATCTCAATAATAGTTGTACTAAACAATCAAGTTCAATAGAGTCCATTCATTACGATAAATCGACTAATCTTGCTCAATTTTAAATGGATAAATCATCCAAATCTGAACGGTATGACCCATTTTGATATTACTCACCCAAAATTTGAACTTATAATTAAATCAAATATCATTGACTTATTTTTATCAACGTAATTTTTACTTATTTTTAATAATTCACCATTTATAACTTGAGTAATTGCTAGTACATAATTGTGTATAAATGGAATTACAAATGGAAGATGTGAATAAGATTAATTTTATTTTATTTCTTTTTCTCTTTCACATCAATCCGTGAATTAATTTGTACACAATTATCCTACAAGAAGTGTTAACCTTCCCAAATTTCACGTTAAAGCAATCGAGATCGTATCGCCACGTAGACAATCCGACAAATGAAATCCCCGAAAATATACACGTCACTCTCAACCACAGCCCACACCGATCATCACTATAACTTTCAGCTCTTCAAGCGGTGACCAAAACCAGTCAATGTGAATTCACGTCAAATTGTGCCACAAGTAGTGAAGAAGAAGTGTTAATGGCGGTGGTTATTGGTAAGAGAGTTCTTGACAAAGGGTGGTTGGCGGCGCGATCTACTGAGGTAGAGTTCTCTGGAATTCAGCTCACTACCACGAACCCTCCTTCCGTTCCCACTTCTCCATGGATGGAAGCAGTCGTCCCCGGAACGTAATGTTTTCTAAACTTTCCCCCCTTCAAATTCTTCTGTTGAAAATTATTCCTACGAAATTAATTACACCGAGAATGATGCTATGCTGGCCAATTGTATCATAAGAATGAATTTTCATATTTTACTGGAATTGTGATGCATGGGTGCTACCATTGGGGATAAACGATAAATAAAATATTGTGATTTTTATCAACACAAGAAACGAGGTTGGTAGGGTATAATAGTGTGAACGTTTGATTTAATTTGATAGTTAAATGCAAGAAGTTCATAATGTAAACTTGGGTGATTTTGATTGGCAGTGTTTTGGCAACCCTAGTAAGCAACAAGCTTGTGCCAGATCCTTTCTATGGGCTGGAAAATGAGGCAATTATCGACATTGCTGATTCCGGGAGGGAATACTACACTTTCTGGTTTTTCTCCACTTTTGAGTGTAAGCTGGTATATAATACTCCGACCTTAATTAAATGCAGGAAGCTTGATTTAATATCATGTTGAACAATTAGTTTGTTTATTTATAAATAGAATTGATATTCATTGCAAGTTTTCTTCTCTCATTAATTATTTTCCACTTGGAGATCTTTAGGTATACAAGTATTTTGCCATTTTCTGTCTCTTTCTTGATGATTGTGAAAATTCTTTTTTATCGGAAGATGCAGGACCATAAATTTTTAAAATGGCATAGTTTTAGATCGCATTCCTTCTGGCTAATGTTACTTATATATCATATTGATCTGATGATACAGTGAAGTAAAGAGTCAATTTCGGCTTATTCTACCAAGACAATAAGGAATACAACAACAAACTAAACCTTATTCCTAATAATGTTGGGGTTTACTACATAAAACATATTTCACCACTCCATTCAGGTTTATTCCTACATTACTGGATGATCCAAGACAACTACATCCTTAGAATCCAAGTCAAGACGAACTTGACTCGTTTCTGCACTATATAACAGGTTCAATATGGAGAGACTGATTAGCATGGAGTTAGTATGGAGTTTAATTATGAATAAAAAATAACACAAAATTAAAGTCAATCATCTTCAACAAAGAGAAAATCATGTGAGCAATTTGGTCTCGACTCATTGACATTAGTCATTGATGCTAGTTGCTCCTCCCCAGATGAAGTTCATCTTCCTCCTTACCAGTAGAATTTTGAGGATCGGAAGTTGGAGGTGGACGTTACTGGCAAATTTGAGTTAGTTAGATGAAGCAGAAAAAATATACCCGGTTTCTGCTAGATTATTATAGTGGATGATACTTGTGCATATGGAGCAGTTCACTATATGTGAATTTTGTGTTCTAATAATGTGTAGTTAGTAAGTCATTCAGTTCTTTAAGTAGCACAAAATATTCTAAAACCATAATACACAGTACGCCTTTTGATACAATAATTAAGGGGAAAAAAAAGATATATAGCTGAAAATGAGAATTCCAGCTATGAGTATCACGAGGCACATAAGTGGCAAAATAGAAAAAAAATATATAAAAAAAATTGCATCAATCTGAAGTCAGGATGACATAATGCTACTTAAAGAAAACTAATGCAACCGAAGGTATAAAAAATATGTGAAGGTAGAGGAATGAGTGGTTAAGACTGTGAGTACTAAGTAATAAATAAAGAGACAGTGAGTCCTATTGATATAATTTCTTTTAGTTATGGAAAAGATATGCATTGCCTTGCCAATGAAGGTTCAAACTGTGGTAGTTAACAGCTGCTTAGTGTGCAAGATATTTGTCTTTCGAATATCTATAGTGCCGGGATGACATCATGTTACCATATCATACCTTACCTCCTCCTCTTAAGTGTCACTTGAAGAAAGGTTTGCACAAAATTAACATTTCTCGAAACCCTTTTCCTTAGTTACCCTCAAATAAATTACTCTAAACGAAATCATGGCTCATCTTCTTTATTCCCTTAAGTCATCTTTTGTCTTCTTACCGGCATTATATCAAAGCATATCACCTTCTTTACTCCTAAGCCCCTGCTCTCTGTCAGCTCCATCAGTTGCTGATGGAAAAAAATATCATATCATCTGATGAAAGTGATGGTTCAACTAATTTATGGACACATTGAAAATAGCTTTAGCAATAATTGAGTGGTGATCAGCACCAGCCCTTTCCCTTCCAGGGCCTCCTTTTTATTTCAACTCTGTCACAATATTTAACCAGAAGAAATATGAAAACCTCATCATGAGCTCTTTTAGACTTTTTCAATATTCAACTCTTACATATTAATAATTCTTATAGTTTCCAGCTATTACTAGAGAGAATTTTGTTTTCTATTGATGGAACTGATATCCAATCACTTCACATGGAAAGAATCTTCAGCACTCACCATTGATGACGATTAGCTAGCACTCAGAAACAGCTCATTTGATAACTACAAAAGGAGGGGAAATGGAAAGTAATGTTGTCTTTTTGCTTGAACTACGAGCCCTTAGTTAACACTGCTTTGTGTTAGAGCTGATGGTACCATATTAGCAGATGCGATAGTTACGAGTTACGACCATGGTGATTTTTAGATGTTCACATTTTTGTGAGATACGTTATTGCTGATGGTAGTACTTTGGTAATTGTTATTGTCCATTTTGTTTTTTGTGACATTGTTGCTCGGATTTGTGGTG
Organism: Fraxinus greggii; assembly: GCA_903798315.1. Classification (NCBI taxonomy): domain Eukaryota; kingdom Viridiplantae; phylum Streptophyta; class Magnoliopsida; order Lamiales; family Oleaceae; genus Fraxinus; species Fraxinus greggii. Next base: position 50,619 of record CAIGRK010231055.1, read on the forward strand.
ATAGAGATTGTTTCAAGTGGGTGTACTTGTAGCTGTGGCTAGTAATTTCCTAAGGTTGCCAATCACCTGGTAAACCTAGTGCATGTTTGGAAAAGCTTAGATTACAATTTAAGCTGGTCAAACATCATTTTAGAATATTTGAATGGAGAAAATTGTTCAGCATAAATTTATTTACACTCCTTGTTTTATATACATGACTCCTCTGCTACCGACTATCTACCGATGATTGATCTTCTAAATTTTATTATAGTCAAACAATCAACACGTGGATCTAAATTTTCGGGCTATAAATTATTCTGCGGAAGTTTATTTAAACGGGCGCAAAGAGGTGCTACCCAAGGGGATGTTTCGAAGACATTCTATTGATGTAACTGATATTCTGAATCCGGATGGTCAAAATCTTCTGGCTGTCCTGGTTTACCCTCCCGATCATCCTGGAAGCATTCCTCCTGAAGGTGGCCAAGGTGGTGATCATGAGGTACAAGTCAATTTCACTAGAAGATCACATTTTCTTGTGGTATTTTGCTGAAACGTTATTGCTATACTGAAAATAACTCACTCTTCCACAAGTATGATGAGATAAGAAAATTGATTCCAGAAATGAATACATGGAAGTTGTAAAAAACAGTCTATATGATATGATTATGACCATTCTTCATTACTGACCCAACACTACTACCCCCCCCGACACTTCATCTCTACCAACCAAAAGAAAGAAACTAAAGAATGGCTTGCAGTTTTGAAAATAGTAACTACAGTGTCAAGGTGAAGCTCCCACATTATATTTAGTTGGCTGCATCCTTATCTAATTGCTACATTATTTTCAATTTTAGATTGGGAAAGATGTTGCTGCACAATACGTCGAGGGTTGGGATTGGATTGCTCCCATAAGGTGATTTATTTATCTTTTTCAGTAACAATAATATGTGTACCCCCGACCTGCACTCATCATTAATAAAAGAACTTAGCATTATATGCGTACTTTATCAAGATTTTCTCTTTCTATTATTCCACTATTATATTCTTGCGTGTTTTCTCTTCATTTTATATTCCATTATAATTTTCCTCTACCATGAGCGCATTACGATGTATTTTTTTCATAAACTGGTTTTATGAAGTTCTTGATTATGTATGTGCTTCTAAGTTTCCGACCAAAAAAGACACCATGAAAGAATCCTTAAGTTTTTCTGTTTCATATTAAATCATCCCATATTTAAAGATTAGTGAAGTGAAAAGGGAAAATTTGTAATATAGTAATTGACTAAGCTTTAGCAAAAATCTGACATGACAACATTCACTATCAAAGTGTGATTGACTTTTGGAAAGATTTGCTCAAGCTTTGTTGAAGGGCCCGGCATTATTTCAAGATGAGCAAGCTCTATTTGATACCTTTCCACTTTTCTTTGGCTTAGAGTGTTCTATTTTATGGAATGGCGCTTGCTTATTTTGTCGGCATCTGAATTTGGGTTTGAATGATTTAGACCTACATATTTATGGAATATAATAGCTTTTTGATTAAATAGTACAAATGTGAATACACTTAGCTACTATAATAGGTTAGAATTAATATACCAGCTTCTAGAAGAATAACTGAGGCGTTAGGAGTTTGTTATATATATGCCTTTTGTATATGTTTTTTTGTATGACTGTACAGGATAAATATCTTTTGGAATGAGATAGCTCACAACAACTTATCACTAATTTCTCCCTTCATGTTTTTGATCAAAGTACTCAGTATTCTTTAACAAACTAATATAAACAGTGTGCACTAAAGTCTTCTACTCTAGTAAATCTCCTTGGGTTTTGACTGCGATCCATGATTGATAGAAGGAAAGAAAGCTGTATTCACTGTTTCATGAAGTTGACTGACACCATTTATTAGTTCTATCAAACTGAAAGGTATAGCAACATAAAAGTTTTATGATTCATGAGAAGATGTTTGAGATTCTATCAGTAATCCATTGATTTGGAATGTTAATTTATGGAACTAATGAAACAAATGAATTTTCTCATCAAACTATTCTTCCTTCTGTCTGTTAATTATGTAACTGAAGTCAAGATTTAGAACTAATCATTTTTACTGTTACAGGGATAGAAACACTGGCATCTGGGATGAGGTTTCCCTTTCTGTTACTGGGGTAAGTTAT